>CM076581.1:281579871-281842713 GCA_034641835.2 Pinus albicaulis
GATAACCTGAATTTGGCACAAAATCGAATGAAACAACAGGAAGATCATCATCGCAGTGAGAGAAGTTTTTATGTAGGAGACTGGGTATTTTTACGGCTACAACCATACAAGAAAATGTCCCTCAAGAAATATAAGAAGGATAATAAATTATCGCCAAATTACTATGGTCCTTGCAACGTGTTGCAAATATACTAGATAGTTATTCATGTGCACCTAACCACATACTCTTTTCAAGAGTCCAATATTTCTCTTTAACTTTTAATGCATATGCATCATGAGAACATACTTGGTAATATCTTAAAATAAATAACTTAATTCCTTTTAAATAATTATCAACATAATTATTATGTCTATATGTACATAAACAATTATTTTTATCCAGTTGGAATATCTAATAGAAGCACTCTATTTTACTTTGTTTTGTTTATGTTTTAGCCATCAACTTTGGACGCGTATTACGAACATATGGAAACGAATTTTAGAAAACAAAAGGAGGTTTTTTTTGGAACATAATTATTAAAAATAACCTCTCTCATTTTTTTCACACGTGTGATGATTTTTAAGATTTGAATGAATCTTTGCTACCCATTTTTCCAAATTTAAATATTAAATAATTTCTTGTTGGGTGTGGAGACTGATTATCTTGTTTATTTTGTATCATAGCATTGGACCCCTGTAGCTTAATGGGGTGGCAATGCCACCCGTAATGAGATGCTGCCTAGGGGGTCCAGAGGGGGGCAGCTGCGACTTTATGGAGCCCCCCCTGGCGGGGGGTTTCAGGGGTAGTGCCCCCAAAGCTAAAAACAGATGTAAAATTGCCTTGTAAAAGTATAGTAATTTCTAGTCAATCTAGGCCTTTCATTAGGCGGATGATCTGACAGTGGAAGTTATGTTTAGTTTAGGGTTTTATGCCCTAGAAGGCAACCCCTCACTTTTATGAGGGTATTGTATTGCGGCTATGGATTGTGTGTGTATTCTCAGAGCTAAAAAAAAATAGGGAGACTGTGAGAGAGAACAGAAGATATTACAACGGATCTGCTGTAGGTTGTGTCTCTTCATTTTTTCTGGATAATAGAAAGGAAGGACTGGGTGTTTGGGGTGGACGTAGCCCAAACTAGGTGAACCACATATATCTATGTCTCTCTGGTTTTATGTGTTTTGTGTGCTTGTGTTTTCCGCACATTTTATATGTTGCATTGCTCTGTAATATTTAATTTTCTAACAACTGGCATCAAAGCTGAAGGTCTATCTGGCTAATAAACTCGTAGGAAAGAAGGGTTCCTGGTTCGAGTGGGAGAAATGGTGAAAGATGGTAAATTTAGGTTCGCGAAATTTAACGGCCAAAACTTCCTGTTGTTGAAGATGCAGATGGAAGATTATCTGTATCATAAAGATATGTACTTACCATTGAGCGTAAAAAAGAATAATCTGATGGCTATAACAAACACAAAATGGGATATTCTCGATATAAAAGCACTCGAAACAGTACGGTTGTGCCTCACGACGTCAATAGCCTTCAATATTTCGAAGGAAATAACAACAGAGGGTTTGATTAAGGTGTTGGTGAAACCATATGAGAAACCCTTGGCCTCGAACAATGTATTTCTCATGAAACGTATTTAATATGAAGATGTCAGAAGGTGGATCTGTTGCAAACCATTTAAATGAATTTAATACAGTTACCAATCAATTAAGTTCTATAGGGGTAAACTTTGATGATGAAGTTAGAGCTCTGTTATTCTTGTGCTCATTACCAAAAAGTTGGAATGGTTTAGTTATGGCCATTAGTAACTCTGTCTCTGGATCTAGTACTTTAAAGTTTGATGATGTTTTTGGTGCTATCCTTAGCAAGGAAATGCGACGGAAAAGCTCCGGCGAGTCATCGGGTAATGCTTTGAGTGCAGAGTCTATGGGAAGAAGAATGGAAAGAGGAAAGAGCTCGAGATATCGCAGTAAATCAAGGAAAGGCAGGTCTTGTTGAACTCTTAGTTAAGGCGAGAGGGGGGGGGTGAATCTGTTTAACACATACATGGACTTTTAAAACTTTTCTCTTAAAACTTATTTACACCTTCACTTCATGATCAACTTAATATGTGAGCAATCTTTATTAGTGAGCAGCAAGTATCAAACAGATTTGTTAATGTAACAGCAGTCTTAATATCTGAGCAACGAGTATTAAGCAGATTGGATAAACCACATCAACACATAGACATCATGCACAGAGACACCAGATATAAGTGGAAACCCATAAAGAGAGAAAACCACATTTTATTATTGTTGTGATGCGAAGGCAAGCTCCAACTCCCTCTCACCACTGATTTTCTGTAGGCACCAACCTACAGGAGGCTCCTACCTCGGTGCATAGCTACAACTTGCGAGGAAGCTCAAACTCCCTTCAATTTTCTCACCAGACACCAACCTATAGGAGGCTCCAACCTCATTCAGCTACAACGACGGCTATCAAGCTTCAACTTGATAGGGAAGCTCCAAATTCCTCAATTTATCAACTCGAATGTTTTTTGATTTAACTTGAGATATCAGCTCGATTCGTAGCATCTCTTGCTCTTATTTTCTTTATCTTCTCTTGCCTCAATATTCTATACTCTGCATTCTCGATATTTCTTTCTCTCTCACCTTTGCAACTTTCTTATTTTCTTCAACTCTTTTCAATTAACACACTCTCATTTTCTCTATATTCTCTTTTTTTCGTAACTTTATCCCCTTGGATATTATCCTATTTTAAACAAACCTTCATGGTTGTTTGTATTCTGGGAATTCGAAATGGACGACCATGACTCTTTGACTTCTTCATTCTCAATTCTTTGTCCAACTCATTAAAATTATAACAATATGTACAAATTTCCATGTTACAGTGGGATTTTTCTTTTCCTTAGGATACTTGCCTTTGCATCACAAACAATATAAAAAAAATAAAACATTTACTTTTTCAGTTACAGTATATAAGCTTTACTCAGCCCTTGGCTTGCTGGTTTTGTCCTTTCTATAGCAGTCATGCAGCTGTCCTGCATACTTTATTCACTGTCTATTGCATATTTTCCCGTTTTCTGTGCTTATTCACCTATCCAATTCATTCCTATACATATTCATGTTCACCGAAATTTCATCTCTGCACACTCTCCTCTTCTTTTTCCTTTTCCATACACATTCATCACACACCACTCCTTTTTTTTTCATTTCTCTTTTATTCAGTTCCCTGTTCATTGCAGTTATATAACTGTTGTATTTACAAATGCCTATTAATCAAACAAAAAAAAAAACTCTCGGCGTTTTTATAAAAACCTTTTTAACAACCCGAATATATTAGTACTCACCACCTTTATCATGAACCATCAACAATATAATCTTTGGTTCCTTATTTAGAAGAAACACTTTGACTTATAAATAAAACAAACATCTCGCTTCCCAATCAAAAGTTTTATAACGTTTATAACATCAAACCGTATTTCATTTATATGCAATAAGAATTGGTCAACCTTCAACCTTTATAATAAAATGTATTATATAGTGAAGCTACCGCGCAGAGTGTGATAGCCTCGCTTTATAATAAATTGAATAAAAGAAAACCTACTCATTACAAGCACCCAACATTGCTTAATCCACCATATTAAACCTTCATATCAATCCCGATGCATATTATAATACATACATATTCCCCCGAGCCCACTTGTTAATGCATTTCTTCAATCGATCTGCTAATAGCATATCACACAGCCAAACACCGATTCGACAGATATCGCTAATTAAGATGTTAACATAACGCGTGATGGCGCGCAATGAGAGTGGTTTTGCAGATTCGTTCAGGGACGCGTGTCGCCTGTCCTATGGAATCGCTCCGATTTCATAAATACCACTCACCGTGTAAAGGTGGTACGATCAAAACCACTGGTTCGCTCTAAACCGCGTCCACTATTCCTCCTTCGTGGTTCCGCCCCTCTACTCTAGGTTCCGTCGTATAGTTCAACGCCAAATACTCCGTTGCTCTTAGGTTCCGCCCGTTCTGTTCAAATTAACGTAGTTCTTCCGCGTTCTGCTACCGGGTTCTGTCTTCCGAGTTCCGCTTAGTACAGGGTTCTGCTCCCTTTTGGCTCAGGGTTCCGTATCGCTTATATATATATGAACTCTGCCTTTCATGTGCAATTCCTCAACATATTTTAATTAACAAATACCGCTTCCACTATTTCTCTATATGATTCCGCTTACCCCTAACTGTTCGACATTATAATTGACGCACAACATATTCAATCTTTGTCGGCTTCTCCAGTGGTTCCTCTGTAAATGCCAGCCACTTCTGATTGCCTTCACCATAGGCAAACAACTTTGACACTAAGTCGACACTTCCACAGTTCAGTGGTTTCAACTCTGGATTCTTATTCAGCTACCCCTTAACTACAATAGGGGCTCATATTATGCATTTCCGAATACAACATCGACATAAATGTCGATTCTTTCAATAACCCACAGAACACAATTTACTCCAATTTACCCCAATTAAATCCTTTAATCACCCCTACTGGTATGGTCTGTGCATATCAGAACCAGTTTCTCAAATCAAATACCTCTTCTCCTTGACTGATGCTGCTCCTTGCTCCTGAAGCTCCTCTGCTGCCTCTCCGGATCTCCAATCAACTGACCCTTCTAAAACTGCCTCTGCTTCATGTCTCATGCTCTCTTTGCCTTATTGTTGTTTCAAGTGCTCCTTCTTTTCCATCTCCTTTTCCATCAATGACAACATTTCCAACAGTCTCCCCCTTTGGCATTGATGGCAATACACTTTCTCTGTTTGCCTGCTCTTCCTCCCCCTTTGACATCAATGGCAAGGGGTTGCACATCTCGTAGTGTAGATTCTATCCTTTTTCAACATTTCTTGCATTTCCTCTCTCTGAGATCTTCTGACTTTGTATCGTGCTGCTCCAAACTTTGGATTAGATCTAAAATACTGACCCTTTAGCCTTTTTCATTGGATCTCTTATGGTGGACGTATTTTTGCCATAATCCTTTTGATCCTAAGGACTTGTTTTATCCTTACCTTGTTGGTTGATTCCCCCCTGGAATGATATTCTCATTTCTGTTCTCCCCCTTAAACTGTGCTTTCTCTTCATATCAGAGAGTAGCATCTACAGATACTACCCCTAGTCTATTTCTCAAATATTCAAATGGTTCTCTAGCAAGCGGTTTGGTAAATATATTTGCTGTCTGTTCTTTTGTTGGTACATACTCCAGTTTTACTATCTTCTGAGCCACTTGTTCTCAGAGAAAATGATACTTGATTGGGATATGTTTAGTTTTTGAGTGAAGCACAAGATTTTTAGATATACTTATAGCACTTGTATTATCACATTTGATTGAGATAGGTTCATCAATGCTTACCTTCATGTCTTGGAGGGTTTTCTTCATCCACATGACTTGTGTACAACATGTTGTTGTTGCTATATATTTTGCTTCTGCTGTAGACAGAGAGATAGATGTTTGTTTCTTGCTTAGCCATGCCACCAAACTTTCTCTTAAATAGAATGCACCTCCACTTGTGCTTTTCCTATCATCCACACAGCTGGCCCAATCTGCATCTGTGTATGCTATCAAGGTGAATCTTTTGCCTTTAGGATACCAAAGTCCATACTGTGTTGTTCCTTGTAGATATCTAAATATTCTTTTGACTGCCAGAAGGTGGTTTTGTTTAGGTGTTGCTTGATATCTAGCCACTAGTCCTACTGCTAGCATGATGTCTGGTCTTGATGCTGTCAGATACAACAGACTTCCTATCATGGATCTGTAGAGTTTTTGATCTATATCAGCAGATCCATCATCAACACACAGCTTGCATCCCATGATCATGGGAGTTGACACAGGTTTGCAGTCCTCCATTTTGAACTTTTTCAACATTTATTTTAAGTATTTTTCCTATGAGATGAATGTGCCTGTGTTATTTTGCTGAATTTGAAGTCCTAAGTAGAAATTGAGTTCTCCAATCATGGACATCTCAAACTCTGATTTCATCTCCTCAGCAAACCCTTTTGCAAGTTCATCTCTGTTGCTTCCAAACATAATGTCATCAACATATACTACAACAATCAGGAGTTCATTTTCATGGGCTTTTATGTATAGATTGTTGTCTACTCCACCTCTCTTAAAGCCTTGTTTTTGAAAATATTTATCCAGTCTTGAGTACCAAGCACGAGGAGCCTGTTTCAGTCCATATAGAGCCTTCTTCAGTCTGCACACATAGTCTTCTTTGTCTGTTAAAGAGAAACCTTCTGGTTGTTCCATGTAGACTTCTTCTTCTAGATCTCCATTCAGAAAAGTAGATTTTACATCCATTTGATATACCTTGAAGTCTTGATAGCATGCAAAGGCCAGAAACATTCTGATGGCTTCCATTCTGGCTACAGGGGCAAATGTTTCATTGAAATCAAGTCCTTCGATTTGTGAATATCCTTTGCAGACAAGTCTGGCTTTATTCCTAATTACCTGTCCTTCCTCATTCATTTTATTTTTGAATACCCATTTTGAGCCTATGACATTTTTCCCAGTGGGTCTAGGAACTAGTTCCCAGGTATCGTTCTTCTCAATTTGGTCCAATTCTTCATTCATAGCATTCACCCAATACTTGTCCTTGTAGGCTTCTTCAAATCTCTTTGGCTCTATTTGTGATAACATGGCTATGTATACCTCTTCTGTCTGTTCAGTTAGCTTCCTTCTTGTCTGGACCCCTACTTTCTTGTCTCCTATGATCTGATCTTCAGGATGATTCTTCTGAGTGTATCTTGAGGGGGCTTTCGAGCTCAGCTCTGCATCTTCTGTTGTGTTGCTTGTTTCATCATCATTTTGGTTTTCTTCTTCATGGTTGTCTGATGGACTGCAGCAGTCTGTATCTCTTGTATTGTTTGGAAGTTCTTCATCAAACCTCACGTCAATACTTTCTACTATTTTTCGAAGAGTCTTGTTGTAGCACCTGTACCCTTTACTTTTGGAAGAATATCCTAGAAAAATCCCTTCATCTGCTCTTGCATCAAATTTCCCAAGACTTTCATCATTATTCTTTATGTAACACTTGCTTCCAAAGATTCTGAAATGTTTGATTGAAGCTGGCTTTCCATGCCATAGTTCATAGGGAGTCTTGTCACTACTTGGCCTTAAGTGAGCTTTATTAAGGATATGCATTGCTGTGTGTACCGCTTCTACCCAGAAGGTTTGAGGAATATTATTCTCTTGCATCATGGCTCTGGCAATTTGTTGAACAGATCTATTTTGTCTCTCTGCTACTCCATTCTGCTGAGGTGTCCCTGCAATAGTAAATTGTTGTTTTATGCCATATTCATTGCATAGATCTGCAAAGTCATAATCTGTGAATTCACCTCCTCTGTTCGATCTGATGCATTTTAGCTTGCATCCTGTCTGATTTTCTGCTAATGCTTTGAATATTTTGAATTTGTCCAGAGCTTCCGATTTATTCTTGAGAAATGCAACCCATGTCATTCTGGAGAAATCATCGATTATTAGCATGAAGTAGGATTCTCCACTTGGTGTTTTAGTTCTTGCAGGTCCACACAGATCCATGTGCACAAGCTGGAGTGGTCTACTTGTTGATAACTCATCTTTGGCCTTAAATGATGTACGAGTCTGTTTACCCAATTGACAATATTTGCATATGGTATTAGAAGGCCTTTTTATTTCTGGCATGTCTCTGACCGCTTTCTTTTTGCTCAGTCTGATGATATGATCGAAGCTAAGATGTCCCAATCTCCTATGCCATAACCATGACTCCTCAAGTTTGCTAAGATGGCATGCTTCATCTTCCTCTTTCACGATGTAAACATTGCTCTCTGTTCGAACACCTTTGAGCAGAGTCTTACCTATGGTGCTTGATCTGACTTCACAGTCTTGTGCTCTACAAAGAACTTCGCAGCCTTTATCACACGTTTGACTGACACTCAGCAAATTTGCTTTCAGCCCATCTACAAATAGTACATCTTGGGCCTTACCTCTGCCATTATCTAAGCTGACTGAGCCCTTTCCCTTGATTTTTCCTGATTTATCATTGCCAAAAGTAACATTACCAGTTTTATTTTCATCAAAAGTTATAAATTTTCTCCTGTCTCCAGTCATATGTTTTGAGCAGCCACTGTCCAGATACCATTGGCTTTTCAGATCTTGAGCAGTTAGAGCCAGGTCACACTTATTCTCCTTCTTTTTCCACTGGAGGCATCCTTTTGTTTGGTATCTTTTGTGAGATGATGAATCACATCCTTTCAGAGGACATTTGGAAGGCATATGTCCAACTTGATTTCATATACAACATTTGATCATAGTTTTTGCAGAATTGTGAGTATGAACAAAATTTCTTTGATTCATAAACCTCCTTGAGGTGTTGAACATCAATATTTGTCCATACTTTCTACATTCAATAATTTTATGGCCAAATTCCTTACAATAAAAACAATAACCATAGAAATTATTTGCATACCTGATGTAAGGTTGTTTTCTCCATTTGTTTGTTTGAGATAGTCTCTTCACTGTTTGCATCTTTTGCTAGTTTAAATTACTCCTCCTTCCATGACAATATGTAGCAATGTGTCCTTGCTTGTGGCATACATAACAAGTGGCATTATTCATAGGAGGGAAGAATCTCCTTTGATGGATTTCAAATTTGACATACTTAGGGGCATATAAATCTTTTCCTGTTGTTTGAGTATTTCTTTCATTCTTTGTTATTAGAGGATTTTTCTGGGTTCTGTCTCCTTCCTTACAAGTTTCTTCTTTTGTAGGCACTATTTGAGCTGCTTCATCATCCTTCTTTGCTTTTACAAAAATAATCTCTTTGTTTTCCTTTTCTTTGTTTTTACTTGATTCTCCTTCATAGCCTATTCCAGTTTTTATCATAGGCGATCTTTGAGCAACCAGAATTTCATTCAACTTACTAGAGCTTGTTGTTTGAGAAGAGTTTATAACCACTTTCCTTTGAGTATTTTCTAATTTCTTCCTGAGACATACTACTTCTTCTTCCAACTTTTCTTGTTCCTGATTTTTTTCCTTGATTTGCTTAAGTAACATGTCCTCTATCTTCTTGGCTTCTTCAAGCTCTATCTTTAGCTGCATAAGGACTTCTGAATTCTGTTCTTCTCATACATACTTGAGGAGAATGTCCTTTTGTTTTCTGCATTTCAGCTTGAGTCTATCAATCTCTTCTAGAGCACTTCTTAGCTCCCCCTCAAGGTTGACTTCACCTTCTTCTTCTTCATCTTCTAGCAGGAGACCTTCAAGTTCTTCTATAGCCATCAATAAAAATTCGGAGGTTCCATCTTCACTTGAGAGTTCATCTGGGTCTTCAGATGTACTGCTGTCTTGTTGAGCATAGAAGGATTTTCTGCTGAACTTCTTTCCTTTCTGCCAGTTCTTTGATGTATTTTTCTCTGACTCTTGAGCTTGATTCCTTACTTTCTTGTGAGGACACTTAGCAGCATAGTGTCCAACTCTTCCACAGTTAAAGCATTTGAAAGGAAGTTTACCTTTGTATTTACCTAAGCCTCTATCCAATTTCTTGACAAATTTTGCCTCTTCTTCATCCGAGCAAGAGCATATGTCTTCCTCTTCTTCTTTCTTCTTTTCTGTTTTAAAGGCTACCTCCCTCGTACTTGGCTTCTTCTGTGGGAGCCTCATCTCGTATGCTGTTAAATTTCCAAGTAGTTGGTTCATGGTCAAGGTCTCCCAATCAGCTGTTTCTTCTATTGCAGACACCTTGGGATTAAACCTGGATGGAAGAGATCTTAGAATATTTTGCACAATTATACTTTATGGCATGGTTTCTCCAAGAGCTTTCATATTGTTAACAATTTCTGCAACTTTTAGGAAGAAATTGTCAATGTCTTCATCATCATTCATTTTTAAGTTCTCAAACTGGGCTCTATAGACTTGAAGTTTGGCAATCTTTACTTTCTTGTCTCCCTCATGGATGTTCTCCAGAGTATCCCACATCTCTTTGGCAGTGTCTTTGTGCATTACTTTGATAAACTCTGCTTCACACAATCCATTCAAGATGGCATTCATGGCTTTTGCATTAGCTACAAAATCTTGTTTGGATTCTTTCTCTGAGTCAGTTGCCTTTGGGGCATATCCTAATTCCACAACACCCCAAACTTCTATTCCTAGAGACATTATGTATGTCCTCATCCTGATTTTCCAGAAGGCATAATTTTCACCTGTAAAGAAAGGGGCTTTATTGGTTGGGCATGCTTCTTTACTAGCCATCCTCAGAACCTAGAATCTTCTTTCAGTTGTTAAACTGGTACAAAGGAACCTGCTGTGATACCAATTATTCAATTATTAGTTAAACTAAGAGGGGGGGGGGTGTGAATCAGTTTAACACATACATGGACTTTTAAAAATTTTCTCTTAAAACTTATTTACACCTTCACTTCATGATCAACTTAATATGTGAGCAATCTTTATTAGTGAGAAGAAAGTATCAAACATATTTGTTAATATAACGACAGTCTTAATATGTGAGCAACAAGTATTAAGAAGATTAGATAAACCACATCAACACATAGACATCATGCACAGAGACACCAGATATAAGTGGAAACCCATAAAGGGAAAAAACCACATTTTATTATTTTTTTGATGCAAAGGCAAGCTCCAACTCCCTCTCACCACTGATTTTCTATAGGCACCAACCTATAGAAGGCTCCTACCTCAATTTTTCAAGCTACAACTTGCAAGGAAGCTCCAACTCCCTTCAATTTTCTACAGGCACCAACCTACAAGAGGCTCCAACCTCAGTCAGCTACAACTGACAGCTATCAAGCTTCAACTTGATAGGGAAGCTCCAACTTCCTCAATTTATCAACCGGAATGTTTGTTGATTTACCTCAGATATCATCTCTGTTCTGTAGCATCTCTTTCTTCTCTTCTTTTCTTTATCTTCTCTACCTCAATATTCTATACTCTGCATTCTCTATAATTACTCACTCTCTCACCTCTTGCAGCTTTCTTATTTTCTTCAACTCTTTTCAATTCTACTGCACACTCTCTTCTTCTCTCATTCTCTTTTTTTCGTAACTTTATCCCCTTGGATATTATCCTATTTTATACAAACTAGCTTCATGGATGTTTGTATTCTACTGGGAATTCGAAATGGACAGCCATGTCTCTTTTCCTTCTGCCTCCTCAATTCTTTGTCCAACTCATCAAAATTATAACAATATGTACAAATTTCCATGTTACAGTGGGATTTTTCTTTTCCTTAGGATACTTGCCTTTGCATCACAAACAATATAAAAAAAATAAAACATTCACATTTTTAGTTACAGTATATAAGCTTCACTCAGCCCTTGGCTTGCTGGTTTTGTCCTTTCTGTAGTAGTCATGCAGCTGTCCTGCATACTTTGTTCACTGTCTTTTTCATATTTTCCCATTTTTTGTACTTATTCACCTGTCCAATTCATTCTTGTTCACCAAACTTTCATCTCTGCACGCTCTCCTCTTATTTTTCCTTTTTAATACACATTCATCACACACCACTCCTTTTTTAATTTCTCTTTTATTCATTTCCTTGTTCATTGCAGTTATATAATTGTTGTATGTACAACTGCCTTTTAATAAAAAAATAAAAAAAACTCTCGGCGTTTTTATAAAAACCTTTTTAACAACTCGAATATATTAGTACTCACCACCTTTATCATGAACCATGAAAAATATAACCTTTGGTTCCGTATTTACAAGAAACACTTTGACTTATTAATAAATCAAACATCTGCTCCCCAATCAAAAGTTTTATAACCTTTATAACATCAGACTGTATTTAATTTATATGCAATAAGAATTCGAGTAAACCTTCAGCCTTTATAATAAAATGTATTATATAGTGGCCACTGCGTAGAGTGTGATAGCCCACTTTATAATAAACTGAATAAAGGAAACCCCATCACACATAATTATCTGCATTAATCGACCATATTAAACCTTCATATCAATCTCGATGCATATTATAATACATACATATTCCGTGGAGCCCACTTGTTAATGCATTTCTTCAATCGACGGTTAATAACATATCGCACAACCAACACTGATCTAACGGATATCGCTCGGCAAGGATGCACGGACGATAACGCGCGATGGCGTGCAATGAGAGTGGTTTTGCAGATTTGTTCAGGGAAACGTGTCTCCTGTCCTATGGAATCGCTCCGATTTCATAAGTACCACTCACCATGTAAAGGTGGTGCGATCAAAACCACCGGTTCGCTCTAAACTTCGTCCACTGTTCCTCCTTCGTGGTTCCACTCCTCTACTCCGGGTTTCGTCATATAGTTCAATGCCAAATACTCTGTTGCACTCAGGTTCCACCCGTTCTATTCAAATTAACGTATTTCTTCCGCGTTCTGCTACCAGGTTCTCTCTTCCGAGTTTCGTTTAGTACAGGGTTCAGCTCCCTTTTGGCTCAGGGTTCCGTCTCGCTTATATATATATATGAACTCTTCCTTTCATGTGCAATTCCTCAACATAGTTTAATTAACAAATACCGCTTCCACTGTTCCTTTATATGATTCCGCTTACCCCTGACTGTTCGAAATTATAATTAACGCACAACATATTCAATCTTTGTCGACTTCTCCAGTGGTTCCTTTGTAAATGCCAGCCACTTCTGATTGCCTTCACCATAGGCAAACAACTTTGAATCTGATTGCCTTCACCATAGGCAAACAACTTTGAAACTAAGTCTACACTTCCACAGTTCAACGGTTTCAACTCTAGATTCTTATTCAGCTACCCCTTAACTACAATAGGGGCTCATATTATGCATTGCCGAATACAACATCGACATAAATGTCAATTCTTTCAATAACCCATAGAACGCAATTCACCCCAATTCACCCCAATTAACTCCTTTAATGACCCCTACTAGTATGGTCTGTGCATATCAGAACCAATTTCTCAAATCAAATACCTCTGCTCCTTGACTGATGCTGCTCCTTGCTCCTGAAGCTCTTCTACTGCCTCTTCAGATCTCTAATCAACTGACCCTTCTAAAACTGCCTCTGCTTCATTTCTCATGCTCTCTTTGCCTTGTTTCTGTTTCAACTTCTCCTTCTTTGCCATCTCCTTTGCCATCAATGACAACATTTCCAACAGATCGGGGATAGTGTGCTGGAAATGTGGAAATAAAGGACACCTAAAGAAAGAATGTAGATCTCGGAAGGGAAAAGAAGGATATGCACAGCAAGAAAACAGTCATGAAGCAAATGTGATATGTGATGTGCTACAAGATGATTTGATTCTTTCTTTCTAAAATGTTACTGATTCTTTGGTTTAGGATTCAGGGGCCTCATTCCATGCCACACCTGATAAGAAATATTTTCATGACTATCTTCAAGGAGATTTTGGACAAGTCCATTTGGGTGATGATAAACCCTTTAAAATTGTTAGAATGGGTAAAGTTATTGTAAAACAACAGAATGGAAACCAATGTCTATTAAAGGAGGTAAGGCATGTTCCAGATCTGAAGAAAAATATGATTTCAACAGGGCAGTTAGGCAGTGAAGGTTGCATGAAAACTTTCACAGATAAAACTTGGAAGGTCACCAAAGGAGCCCTAGTAATAGCAAAAGCCGAAAAGATTGGTACATTGTATTTATGCATTGGTATTTATAACTTTGTTAATGCTTTAACTTCCAAAGGAGTAGATGCATCATTATGGCATCATAGGCTCAAACACATGAGTGAGAAGGGGATGAAGAATCTTCACTCAAGAAATTTGTTACCAGGTTTGAATAATGTTGATTTGGATTTATGTGAGGACTGCATTTATGGAAAATAGAAGAGAGCCAGATTTATAAGAGTTTGTAAAGAGAAGAAGAACGAAAAATTAGAGCTTGTGCATACAGATGTATGGGGACCTGCTTAGGTATCATCTCTTGGTGGCTCTCGTTATTATGTTACTTTTATTGATGATGCAACTAGAAAAAATTGGATTTATTTTATTTAGAATAAATCTGATGTATTTGATACTTTCAAGAAATGGAAAGATCTGGTTGAAATTGAGATAGGAAAGAAGTTGAAGTGTCTCAGATCAGACAATGGAGGTGAATATTGCAGCAAAGATTTTGATAGGTACTATTCAGAGCATGGAATTCGTAGAGAGAAGACAGTTCCAAGAACACCACAAGAAAATTGTGTGTCAAAAAGGATGAACAGAACAATCATGGAGCGTGCAAGGTGCCATGAGATTGCATGCAGGATTTCCTTTACAATTTTGGGCAGATGTTGTAGATATTGTTGTTTATCTAATAAACAGAGGGCCTTCAAGTTCCTTGGATGGTGGTATTCCAGAGGACGCATAGACATGTAAAAAGGTAAACTACTCTCTTTTAAAGCCTTTTGGCTATGAGGCCTTTGTCCATATTAATAAAGAAAACAGAACAAAGATTGAGGCAAAATCAAAGAAATGTACCTTTATTGGATATGGTGTTAATGATTTTGGTTATCTCTTATATTATTATGAAAACACTAAATCATTAGGAGTAGAGATGTAATATTCAATGAAAATATCTTGTATAAGAATCATTTACAGGAAAAGAAACAAGAAAAAAAAAACAAATAATACACAATTCTTGAAGAGATCACAGAAAAAGTAAAGGTGCCTAAAAATAATAATACTCAACAACAACAACAACCACCACAACAACAACACGAAACTCAAACTCTTGAAAGTGGTGTTAGAAGATCTACCAGGATAAGTAGACCCCCTAAACGATACTCTCTATCATTATATTATTTATTGTTGACTGATTCTGGTGAACCCGAATGCTATGAAGAAGAAATTCACATTGAAAGCAGGAAGAAGTGGGAGCTAGCCATGGAAGAAGATATGGACTCCTGAATTCATAACCAGACTTGGGACTTAGTGAGGTTGCCTGCAGGTAAAACGTCATTGCAAAATAAATGGGTTTACAGGCTAAAGGAAGAAGATGGAGGAAAACAGAGGTACAAAGCTAGACTTGTGGTGAAAGTGTTTACAAAAAAGAAAGGTATTGATTTTGATGAAATATTTTCTCCTGTTGTTAAGATGACTTCAATCAAAACTATTTTTAAGTCTTGTAGCAGCGGAAGATTTACATCTTGAACAGTTAGATGTAAAGACATCATTTCTCCATGGAGATTTGGAGGAAGAGATCTATATGGAGCAACCAGAAGGATATGAGCTCAAAGGGAAAGAAAAATTAGTGTGCAGGCTAAAGAAGAGCTTGTATGGCTTAAAACAGACTCCAAGGAAGTGGTATCTAAAATTTGACAAATTTATGTCTGAACAAGGTTATAGTAGATGTCACTCTGATCATTGTGTTTATCTGAAAAAGGTAAAATGTTGGCAGCTATATTATATTATTATTGTATGTAGATGACATGCTTTTTGCAGGGTCAAACATGTAGGAAATAAATGTGCTCAAAATAAAATTGGAAAATTCATTTGTAATGAAGGATTTGGGAGCTGCAAAATAAATCCTTGGTATGAGAATAACTAGAGATAGGAAAAATTGCAAATTAACACTATCTCAGAACGAGTACATACAAAAGGTGTTGAAAATATTTAATATGCAGAATGCAAAACCAGTTAGTACACCTTTTGCTAGCCATTTCAAACATAGTAAGGAAATGTGCCCCAAGACCCAAGAAGAAATGGATTATATGTCTAAAATTCAATATGCATCAGCAGTTGGAAGCTTAATGTATGCAATGGTCTGCACAAGGCCTGATATTGCACATGCAGTGGGAATTGTAAGTAGGTACATGAAAAATCCAGGAAAAGAACATTGGATGGAAGTGAAATGGATTCTCAGATATTTGAGAGGTACCACAAATCAAGAATTATGCTTTGGTGGTTCAAACATTGATCTACAGGGATATGTTGATGCATATATGGCAGGTGACAGAGATAACAGGAGAAGCACTACAGGATATGTATTTACTGTAGGTGGAACAACTGTTAGTTGGGTTTCCAAAATCCAAAGTTTTGTTGCACTTTCAACAACAGAAGCAGAGTATGTTGCTGCTACAGAGGCTAGTAAATAAATGATTTGGTTACAAAGGTTTATGGATGAATTGGGTAAGAAGCATGATATGGGCACGTTATACAATGATACCCAAAGTGCCATTCATCTTGAAAAGAACTCATCATTTCATTCTAGGACTAAAAACATATAGCTCAAGTACCATTTCACACGGTCAGTATTGGAAGATGGACAGTTGAAGCTGGAAAATATACACACTAGCCAGAATCCTGCAGATATGCTAACAAAAGTTGTAACTAGGGAGAAACTGAGATTATGCTCAATTTCAATTGGTCTTCAAGGATGACAATGAAGATGATAAAAAACCAGGTCCAAAGAGGGTTTATTGGCCAGCAAATGAAGCAGTGGTGCAGTTGCTACAATTAGTCTCCAAGTGGGAGATTGTTGGGTGTGGAGCCTGATTATCTTGTTTATTTTGTATCACAGTGTTGGACCCCTATACCTTAATGGAGTGGCAATGCCACCCATAATAAAACACTGTCTGGGGGGTCTAGGGGGGGCAACTGTGACTTTATGGAGCCCCCCTCTGGTGGAGGGTTTCAGGGGCAGCGCCCCCGAAGCTAAAAACAGATGTAAAATTTACTTGTAAAAGTATAGTAATTTCTAGTCAATCTGGGCCGTTCATTAGGCGGATGATCTGATGGTAGAATTTATGCTTAGTTTAGGGTTTTTTTTCCATAGGGCAACCCCTCGTTTTTATGAGGGTATTGTATTGTGGCTATGGATTGTGTGTGTATTCTCAAAGCGAGAAATAGATAGGGAGACTGTGAGAGAGAACAGAGGATATTACAGCGGATCTGATATAGTTTGTGTCTCTTCATTTTTGTTGGATAATATAAAGGAAGGACTGGCTATTCAGGGTGGACATAGCCCAAACTGGGTGAACCACATAATCTCTGTCTCTCTGGATTTATGTGTTTTGTGTTCTTGTGTTTTTCGCATATTTTATATGTTGCATTGCTCTGTAATATTTTATTTTCTAACATTTCCTATTTTTGTCATGAAATTTGGA
This sequence comes from Pinus albicaulis, assembly GCA_034641835.2. Lineage (NCBI taxonomy): Eukaryota > Viridiplantae > Streptophyta > Pinopsida > Pinales > Pinaceae > Pinus > Pinus albicaulis. The sequence goes on from CM076581.1 coordinate 281,596,966, forward strand.
AAACCCAAATAAATTTTTGTTGCTAACGGGTTCACTAAAATTAAACTATCTCAATTTTTACACAGGTGTTACAGTTTGGGAGATTCGCACAAATCTTTGGAGCTCATTTTTCCAGAATTAAATATTAAATAATACCATGTTTTTGTCATCAATTATGGACACGGTTTTCGAGACATGATAAAATAATTTTTAAAATATGCAAGAGGCTTTTGGTCATTACATCCTCTTTAATAAAAACCTCTTTCACTCTTTTCAGATCTATTTCTGTTTGGGAGATACAAATTCATATTTAGACCCTATTTTCCAATAACTCATGCAATTCACAAAATTTAGCCATGAAAAACTTTTATGAATTCACGACACATGAATTCCTCTAAGAATTCAATGAATGAAATAGTTATTCCTCTATCCAAAAAATTCTATAGAGTTTTTCTCAATATATAATCTTGATTTTTTATCATATGAATTTTTCTTGGCAAATAAATTGAATTATTATATCAAACACATGAATTCATAAAAGAATTCAATGAATAAAACACTTATTCCTCTATCCACAAAATTCTATAGAGGTTTTCTCAAGATATAATCTTGATTGTTTATCATATGAATTTTTCCTGGCAAATAAATTCAATTATTATATCATCATGCCCCATATGCAAACAAAATAATTTTCAAAGAAAATAGTTACTTATCTTTTGATGCATGCTTGGAATTCCTTCTTCCTCTTCCTTGGCTCCAATCTCCATGCTTTTATTTTAAAGGTAGATTTTATTTTTCCTTATGAGCAAAATATCACTTATCCATAATTTTTCCAAAAATATTACCCATTATTTCTAAAACTAATAAAAGATACCAACTTGGAAATATAAGTTATTTATATAGAAGAATATAAACTCTTATAAATAAAATAATTAAAAAATAATTCTCCCAATATTCTTATAATTAAGAATTACAAGAATATTCTTCATGTAATATCAATAAAATAATTAATAATATTTATTTATTTAACAACCCTCATTTTACGAGAGTTTTTTATGGTGGCTTAAGTGACAGATATTACATCCTTGAACCCAATGATGTGCCCTGAGGTACCACTATCTATCAACCAGACATCCATAGTGTCGGGTGGAGATGCAACAGAGAGAGCAGATACAAGAATGAATTCATTTCTTTTATCACAACATTTGATTCCTCATACCTAGAATTTCTCGACCTTTTGAAAGGTTGACCATTTCAGCTGGAGGGAGCCTTCCTCTTTCCCTTGAACTTGTTGTTTCTTTGATTACCATTCCTCTGGTTGTTGTTGTTGTCATCACCATCAGAAGAATCCTTCTTGAAAGGGCATTCTATAGCATAGTGACCTCGCTTATGACAAGTGTAACACTTGGCCTTCTTTCCTTGGTCCCCTACTCTTCCTTTTGTTCTTTGGACCCCCAAAGTTCTTCTTTCTAGAATGAGCAGCATAGGTGGCAACATTTCCTTCATTTTCATACTCCTTCATTCTTGTCTCTTCTTGAACGCATCTCGATAGTACTTCATCAGAGTTAGGTATCATATTATTATTGAGAATGGTAGTGTTGAACAAATGCCATTTTTATGAGAACCCTCTGAGTGCGATGATTACCATCTCTCGATCAGCTATTGTCTCCCCAATAGCCAGCAGATTGTTCCTAATCTCGATCAGCTTCAGAAAATATGATTGAACAGACTCATCCCTTCCTTTCTTTAGATTCTTCAATTGATTCTTGAAGAATAAGACTTGATTCGCATTTTTTGCCTTAAACATGTGGAACAACTTATCATACATCTCTTTGGATGTGCCAAACCTAGATATGTAGGCAACTAGACTCTTGTGAATTGATTCCCTGATCATTAGCTTTACTTTGATCTCCCCCTTCTTGTGCTTTGTTTTGGCAGCAGCAGTAGCAGTGGATGGAGGCTCTTGGATTTTACTGTGCACATAGTCCATGACATATTGGTCTTCCAAGTTAAGATCCAATGCAATATTCCAAGCATGGAAGTCATCTTTCCGAGTCAATTTGTCATCAGCCTTGAAGCCATTGTAGTTTGAGGAACCCATCCTCTTCTTTGGTGATTACTACAAATTAGGGCTCTGTCTTCACATCAACTCTGATACCATGTAAATTTATGCAGATGTTTAATGCTTGATGCAACTTTACTTTCTTTTCAATATCAGACAACAATCACATAAACAATAAAGTAAAATGCTGATAGAACATACCAGTAGATCGACAGAAGACAAGCTAGAAAAATATAATGGTGTTGGTGCGTTACGGTGGTCAACAGGATGCTTCAACCACCAAAGTCTCAATATGGTCATCCAACAAGCAATTTCATACAACCCTCTAGGACAACCAAACAATCAACTCAAAATTCAACCCAAAAGTCAACGTTGTCAGTCAACGGTCAAAGCAAACGTAGCAATAGCTAGGTCAACACTGAAATGTCAAAGTCAACATTTTGCCTAGGAAATAGTGCCAGAAAATGTAATTTAGGGAAATCAAGATTTTGGTAAAGTTTTAATTTTTTTTACCTTGTGTTGACCAATGTCAACGTTGGTCAAAGTTGCTGCAAAAACCCTAGCCGAAAAAAAAAAATCCGAAAACAATTTTCTTCCTTGCAGCACTTTCCGACATGTGAAGAGAAGAGACTCCAAGTGATCGAACAAATCAAATGAGGAGAGAGAATGTGTGAGGATGAGATGACTGAAATTTCCTCCAACGTTGACTTTATTTATATCCATCATTCAGGGTGTGTAGCACATCTACTTGGGCACAAAACCTTAAGGCCAACCTGCACATATTTTGAATAGATTAAAAATAAATTCAAAATAAATGTTATTCTCTTCAGATCAAGATGATATTTAGATAGATCTTGCACCTCCTTCAAAGAGGAACCCAATAAAAATATTGGCATCTTCATCTAAGCATCACAACATCAATTTTGGACCTAGTTGTCCAAAATTAACAATGGTATTGTCCCTATTATTACTAAACAAAATCAGAACAAATACATCCCAGATGTTTACTCTGTTCCACAGCTGAAACATAATCTCATTAGTGTAGGACAACTAATGTAACATGGCTATGGTGTATTATTTTAAAAGAACACATGCTATATATATGACAAAGATAGCCATAAAAGATTGATAGCAAAAGTTGAAAAGATGAAGAATAAGATGTTTCCATTGACTCTTAAAAGCCAAAATACCAGATTATATTTTTTCCAAAATATATCAAGAATATATGAGACTTATCTATGGTGTTCTAGGTATGGCCACACCCCAATCAAGAGTCTAAGTTTGCTTTAAAATAATTCTATGGTCATTTGTCTCCCTACTATGAGTGAAAAAACTGTAATTGCGAAATTTGTGTCTTATCCAAGCATAAAAGATATAGCTTTCCCACATCATCCTCAAGGGTGAAAGAGACTTTAGAACTTTTCGATGCAAATATATGTGGCCCAATGTAGACACAGTCCATTGGTGGTAGTTTCAACTTTATGACATTTATTGATGAATTTAGTAGGAATATATGGGTGTACTTTTTAAAAAATAAATCAGATACCTTCTCCAGATTTAAAGAGTTCAAGGAAGAAGCATAAAAACAAAGCGGAAAACTCTTGAAAGTACTCATATCAGACAGAGGAGGAGAGTACAACTCCAATGAATTCAAAAAATTTTGTCAACAACAAGGAATCATAATGAAAAACACTACAAGATATACTCCACAGCAGAATGGAGTAGTAAAAAGAAAAAATTAGTCGATCATGAACATGGTGAGATGCATGCTACATGAGAAGAAGTTTTCAAACAACTATTGGGCCGAGGCAGTGTGGACAAAAGTTTATGTTCTGAACAAATTGCCAAAAACCAGTCGTCAAGATACAATACCTCAAGAAACATGGGATGGTAACAGGGTAGATGTATCACACTTTAGAATTTTTGGATCAGTAGCTTTTTCACATGTTCCTGAGAAACTAAGAAAAAATCTTGATGATAGGAGTGAAAAATGCATATTCGTAGGCTATAGTGAGTAGTCAAAGGCCTGCAAACTTTATAATCTAGTTACCAAAAATTTTATTTTAAGCAGAGATGTCAAATTTTTCGAGAGTAAATCTGGGTTTGAACATGTTGATGAAATTTCAAATCAATCTTTTTATCCACCAAAGTCACCAATATTACGAGTTCAATAACAACCACACCATTTTGAAAATGGTACATCATCAAGCAGTGATTCAACCAGTGATCAAACATCTTCAGAAGAGGGACATAAAACAAGAATCATCAGAGAAATATATGAACATGAGCATGAATTTTACTAGCATAATATGTTTGCATTTATTTCACCTTAACCGACCCATTTTGAAGAATAATTTAAGGAAAGTCATTGGGTTGATGTAATGAACCAAGAAATTGCTACCATAAAGAAGAACCAGACTTGGGAATTAACTGATCTCCCAAGAGAAAAAACCAGAATTGGAAAATGAAAAATGGAAAATTGAGAAACATAAGGCTAGGTTGGTTGCCAAATGATTCTCACAACAGTTTGGTGTCAACTATTGCGAAAAATGTTCTCCAATAGCAAGGCTAGATAGTCAAAACCATTTTTTCCACAATAGCTCAACACAAATGGAAAGTATATCTGCTTGATTTAAAATTTGCCTTCTTAAATAGTATATTTCAAGAAGACGTGTATGTAGAGAAACCTCCTGGTTTGGATGTGCAAGGACAGGAGAATAATTTATATAAATTTAAGAAAGATTTGTATGGTTTGAAACAAGCTCTAATAGCTTGGTACAGTCACATTGACACCTATCTCATAAAAAGGGATTTTTCCAGAAGAAACCATGAACCCACTTTGTATATCAAATATCATGAAGGTAAAATTCTTAGTATATGTCTTTATGTAGATGATCTTCTTTATACAGGAAATATGATGTTAGAATATTTCAAAGGAGCAATGCAAACATAGTTTGATATGACATATCTAGGAGTCATGAAATATTTCTTAGGCATAGAAATTCACTAATCTGCTAATGGAATTTTTGTTGGTCAACAAAAAATATGCCACTGACAGCATTGAAAAGTTCAAAAGACCAATTGAAAATCAAACGATACACCAATTTCTCAAGGAACCAAACTCAACAAAGAAGATGTAGCACCACCCGTTGATCCCACACTATATAAAATTCTAGTTGGTAGTTTGTTGTATCTCACTACAATTAAACCTGATATTATGTTTGCAGCAAGTTTTGTCTCGAGGTTTATGCAGTCACCAAAGATTACTCATTGGAAGGTTGCAAAAAGGACAATAGATTAAGGCTTGTTTTACACACATTTTGAAAATTTTTCACTTTCACGTTATACAGACAGCGAGGGATTTTAGATTATCGCAAAAGTACCTTAGGGTATGTTTTCATCTTCGAACGAATCTTATTTCATGGGCATCTAAGAAATAGTCAATCATTTCAATATATTCTGCAGAGGTAGAATATGTAGCATCAAATTCAGCATCAGTGTCGTTGAGAAGATTATTTAAAGATATTTCAATCATTCAGAAGGAACCAACTCCAATTTACTATGATAATAGTTCAATAATTTCTTTATCAAAAAATCATGCTTTTCACAAAAAAGAGCATGCACATTTACACATGTTTTCATTTCATTTGTGAACTTGTCAATGATGGGAACATAGTACTTTATTTATGTGGTTCCAAAGATCAACTTGTGGTATTGAACTTCTTATTTTTCAAGTACTTGAATACTAATAGTCTAAATATTACATAGAGAATTTGAAAACCCTGGTGTCTATCCTTAAACCATAATAAGAAAACCAACAAAGAAAATTTGATGTAATTTAATTTGTTATTTAGTTATTTGTCTTCTCCTTTTTCAAGGCAATATCATCTTTAAAAAAATTTATTAAATATAAATTCTATTTTAAAGTGATATTTCCACCTAAATATAAAAATAAAATATCATAATAAGAAATCATAAATGAAAATATCATTTAATTTATTCATTTATCTACTATATTCTCTTTTTAAAACAATATATTATCTTCTTTTTAAAACAATTTCCTTTTAAAAATAGATTTTATTAAATATACAATTCATTCAAGATGAAGGTTCCACCCAAAAAAACAAGGCATCCATTATACAATGCATAACCAAACTAAATTAACAATCTCACCCAAAAAAAAAAAAAAAAAAACCAAACTAGTTTAACAATCTACAACAAACAGCCCATTAAGTGAAACTATTTTATCTGGAGTCTTGGATCAATTAGTTTTCCAAAAAAAAAAAAAAAAACAGTGATTTAAATATCCGCACTAAACTAACAATCTAAAACAGGTAATAATAAGCGCACCTATTTTATTTCTAGTCTTATCATGGATCTACAAGTTCCCACTTACATAAAACCTTGACAAACTATTGCTCAAGATATACTTTAATGAAGATATTGTGAAAACATTTCAGTTTCGATTATAACAGTAATATGTCATTATAGAAAGACACAACAATTGAATTTGGGGAGCAAAATTTCTGATGAAAGATCAACAGTTAAAAGTATGCTCTTCTGACTTCTAAAACCTAAAATTACTATTATTATTATTGTTTCTGGCATTTCTAATAACAAAGAAAAAAACCTCCTATTCCTCATGCTTTGAATCATCCTCCTTCAACTTAGCTCCATAGCCTTTTGCTTCCACTTCGTTGTCCATTATGCTTAAACCTTGCATGGCGTCTACACTCGACTCGCTCGACTCGCTCTCAGATGGCTTCAGTTCCTGTAGGAGGAAATTATTTTATATGAGAGTAAATCAACCGAATTTTTTCCCATACTCGGATCATAAAATGAGTAAATCAATTCTAGGGTTAGGGTTAGGGTTTGAATTAATATGAAAAGCGTCTATAAAACTCCATCAAAGAAATATAAACTTGACTAAATCCATTCTATGGTTAGGGTTTGAATTAATATGAAAAGCGTCTATAAAACTCCATCAAAGAAATATAAACTAGAGCCTGAAATTTGAATTTCAATGTTAAATATCCACGGAAACCACATAGTCTGAAGCCACAGAAATAGAAACGACCTTTGTTTTAGGGTTAGGGATGGCTGAAACATGTCGCATAATACGCACAGTGGTTCTTCCTGTGATGAATTTCAGCTTTTACTAGCTTGATGGAGTTAAGAATTTCAATTGTAAACCTCGAAGCGTAGCCACCCAGTAAGTTGCACTCAGAATTTTTGAAACTTCACTTACAGGAGTTTGAAAATGTCTTCCTCAGATTTGTTTCACAGATACTGTAAGTTACATGGAATTTCGAAGCTTTAAGCCAATGTGAGCATTGTAGATTGCAACAGAGTAGAAAGATTTAATAAGAAATAAAATATTAAAAAATTGTTAAATTTGACCAATCTTCAATACTGGTGACCATTATTGTATTATCGAAGTAAATAAAATAAACGATGAGATGTTAATTTTGACCATGTTCAATGTCCACTTCTATCTCTTTGGAAATCGGAAAGCAGAAATCAAAAACTCTTTGAGGTGTAGTAAGAATGGTTATTGCCAAAGTGGATCTTTTGAGTTTTTTTTAATTGATGATCTAAATTGATTTTTAAGGTAATATGTTTACTATAAGTTTAATTTAAATGTTTATTAATAACAAAGTTTGTTAGATTGTATTAGGGATGGAATTTGATGGGTAAATGATTTTCTTTTTAAATAGGGTTAAAAAATTTGTAAACCTTGCCAAGATAGATTTTGTTCAAGTTCTGAAAATGGGTGGGAAGGTGTAGTGTATGTTAGCAAAATGGTCCATTTTACAATAAGATGTGTAATTCTCTTTTTTTCTTAAATTAAAATTGACCTATAACCTTTTTTTTTTTTGTAACTTTGGTAGTAATCTTTCATTTTTCACTTTTTTTTCACCTTTTTTTTTACTCCATTTCCATCAACACGTCCAATACATCACCCCGATCACTTTAAGGGAATTGAACCACCCCGATCACCATCGAAGGGAATTGAACCCGTGATGAGTGCTATAACAACCCGCCTCATCACCGTTTAACCAAGACCCCATAGACAATTGACCTATAATCTTTTAATACATCGTTAATCAAGTAAATGTGTCCATTGGTAAGGCATTTTTAGTATTAAAATAGATGTAAGCTTATTTATTAAGGTTATTTATGGAAAACTACATCACTTAATATTTTGTTGAAGCTCTGCCTATGGGTGGGAAGGTGTGAAAACCAAAATTGATGGTTATTTATGGAAAACTACATCACTTAATATTTTGTTGAAGCTCTGCATATGGGTGGAAAGGTGTGAAAAATTGGTGAGTCAGTTTTCAAATTCCAATCCTGGGTTGTATTGACCTTTTTTATTAAATTTTAAAAATTAGATTCATGCCAAGTGGTTCCCCACCGGTCCTGTGAAAAAAGGTTATTTGCCTAAAGTTGGCTCCTCACCCACCAATTTTCTAGGGATTTGAGATTATTCCAATTTTCCTCATTATTATTTATAAAATTCATTTATGTCTAAACGAATATTATTTAGCAAAATGGTCCATTGCTTTTAATAAATTTAAAAATTTAGATTTTTTGGCCCAACCCACCAATTTCTTAGGGATTTGAGATTATTCCAATTCTAAAAATTTCCTCCATTACAAGTTTCTCGTTATTATTTATAGCATTCATTTATATATAAGCAAGTTTTATTTAGCAAAATGGTCCATTTTACAATAAGATGTGAAATTACCTTTTTTTCTCAAGTTAAAATTGACCCATAATATTTTTATAGATTATTAATCAAATAAATGTATGCATTGGGAAGACATTCTTAATATTAAAATAGATATAAACTTATTTATTAAAATTATTTAAGGAAAACTACATCACTTAAAATCCATTCTTAATGATCCCAAAGAAAATATTTGTCATCCCTATTAAATATATTTAAGGCATAAACCACTAACCTCTTTCCTTAGTTCCAAAAAAAATCAGTGGTTAGCTAATTAAAAAAACACAATTGAAAATATTAATATTATTCAATAATAAAAATTATAATAATAAATTAAATTAAATCTAAATAAATTTAAAATATTATGCTAATATTGTTAAAATAAAATAAAAATTGTTAATTAACTAAAAGAAAGAATAGTATTAAAAAAATTATTGACCATAAAAAAAAAAAATAAAAAAAAATTAAAAGAGCGAAATTACTAAACTAATAATTAAATTAACAGATTTGAAAATATTTAATAGAAAATAGATTTGTCCATAGGGTCTTTGTTAAATGGTGATGAGAGTGGTTGTTATAGCACTCATCATAGGTTCAATTCCCTTCTCCATCTAGGTGATGTATCTAGATATATTGATTTTAATTTAAACTAGCTTGTGGTGTAGTTTATTAAGAAAACTTATATGATATAAGTAATGAGATTTTATTTTTTCCTACCAAATTATGTGTTTTTTTAAGAGAGGGTAGTTAGACCTCACTTTTATATATGGAGTTATGTTTAAAAAGTAATGATATAAAAAAAACAATCAAAAAAACTATTTTATAAATTATTTTAAATAAAAATATTGATGATGATGATGGTGGTGGTTAATAAATTAATTAAATTTATAATAATATATAATTATTTTTTTATAATTCTATATATATATATATATATAAGAGATTGTTTTTAGGATGTATAAAATTATTCTACATTAGTTTTTTAATTATGTTTAGAGGCTCTTTCAACTTAATATGGTAGAGATTTTGTATTGAGATGTTTAAATTTTTGACTAAATTAAAGTACATAATTAAATAAACTAATAAAAAGATTAATTATTATTATTATTATTATCCAATTTTAAGATGAGTGCCAAGCTAGACACTAAATTGGTGTATGAGACCCCCTTGTTTACAATAAATAAAATAAATAAAAAGATTAATTATTATTATTATTATTATTATTATTATCCAATTTTAAGGTCACCCCCAAACACCAAATTGGTATATAAGACCCCCTTGTTTGTGGGACAAAGGACCCACCTCCCCTCGCAATTTTACTGCTAAGTCTACGAAGGCATACATAGTCTACCCCCTCTGGTTTTGAACTTGTGACCTATTAGGAGGAAACACATGCTCTTAATGGAATGTATGCTCATGGTATTGAGAACACATGGCATTGACCCATGGTATTCATGTGGAATATAGCTTATTTGAAAGGGGGAACTGAACTAATGTAGATCCATCTTAACGGATCTACCAAAAGAACCGAGACGGATCAAATCTCTTTTCATTCTAAAATTGGTTTGCATCTCAAGGAATTTGATCCCTTGGGAATTAAGATAAATCTAGGTATTATACACTCCATGTGCAAGAGACCTCAAGTTTTTTATCATTACCCACACCATGTGAAAGAGGTTTAGTAATAGACAATAGCATCACACACTTAGAGTGCAGTTTTCCATAAATTGAGAATAACAATTTCTCATATAACTTATAGAGAAAATGACATTTTTTTAGAGAATTTTTCTAATTAATTTTAATCAAAAATAAATAAAAATATTGCTTGAAATTGTATCACCATATTCATGCTGCTCATCTGTTCTAATTTTTATAAAAATATATATTAAAATATTATTAAAATTTAAATAAAACAATATAATAAAAAATGACTATTTTTAAGATTTGCACCAAACTACTTTTGTAGTAGAGATGTAATGTAATGTTTAAATTTTTGACTAACTCAAATTAAATTAAAAAAAATAAAAACATTAATGTAATGTAAACATTTTAACTTGATCAAATACAATAAATAAAAAATATACCTACAAAAATAAAATAATAATAAAGATAAAAATAACCTTTTTTATTGATAATTCATGGTATTCAGATGGAATATTTATTATTTAAAGAGGGAAATTAAAGAAACCCAAATCCATCTTAACTCTATATCTACCAAATACCCACAAAGATCAAATCTCTTTTCATTATAAAATAGGTTTGCATGTCAAGAAATTTAAAGACAAAAAAATAAAATAATAATAAAGATAAAAATGACCCATTGTGTTGAGAAAGCATGGTATTTATGTGGAATATTTTCCATTTAAAAGGGGAAATTAAAGCATCCTAAATCCATCTTAACTTTGGATTTACCAAATGCCTAGAAAAATTAAATTTTTTTCACTAGAAAAAATATTTACATCTCAACAAATTTAATTTCTCATAATAATTTAATAAACCCAAAATGAATATAAAACTAGACTGTTTATTATACATACCATGTATAAAATACCTCATGTTTTTAATCATTACCCACACCATGTGAAAGAGATTTCTTAATCGACAATAACATGGCACAAGTAGCCTGCATTTTTCCATAAATTGAGAATAACAATTTTCCATATAACTCAAGGGAGTCAAGTTTTGGTTTTATTTTATATAATATAGTTGATCATGACCTAATTTGTTTTATTATTTAAAATTTTATTATAATATATATAGAGAGAGAGTAAATAAAGTAATAAATAAATTAGATTTTTTTTTCACAATTATGAATTTCTCATAAGATGTAATTAATTTTCACTTAAAATTAATTGTATATATAGATTTAAGGTTTTGAAAAAACTTCTAATTCACATAAATCTTTAAATTAAATAAATTAAATTCATCTTTCTTAAAAAAATTATTTTAGTTTGGGTATAATTCTTAAAAATTATTACCTAAAATATATTATTTAGTCTATTAGTTAGACTACACACACACAAACATATATATACTCACTTTTATTTTATTTTTTGTAGGTTTAGTAGGACTTTTTATTAATTCATTCATATAAAACATCAGAATAAACATTCCTTGGTCTCAACCTTCCTAGTTGGAAAATCAGATATGTTGGTCATCAAAAAACGTTATATGCCATCCAAAATCTAAAGTTTTTAAGTCTTTGAAACTTAGCGTTATAGGCTTGAATGTCTAAAACAACTAGTAACTGACTCTTAACCTATTAACAATAGTTCTACTTAACGACATATACAATATCAAAATTAACCATAACAAAGGGAAACATCAAAACTAGTCCTATGAGGACTCCACTAAAGCCAAGTTCTTAGCACTGGATCCTGGAATCTATGACTGAGGTGGGAACGTGATGTGCCTTCCAATGTGGCCCAAGCATACATTCTATTCTTGAATTTCAAACTGGACAAGTTAGAAGTCCTTCTAGATTTCCTGGAGTCTGGGATCTATTTTGATGGAACCAGATGAATTCTTCATCATCCAGTACAAATGAATAGTTTGTTTATACTATGAAATTCTATCGTGAGTGTTTCCAAGGTCTAGTACCAACAACCTCCAGTCCTCCTTCTGAATATCCTATTATGCGCACTAGTTGAGGTCTGCCTCCCAGCTAGCTATCATTTTCTACACCTTGGCAGGATTTTCTGTCACATAAGCATGGGCGGCATCATTGATATGCCAGCTCTGTGATTTCCAACCTGCCCTTGTGGGATTCTACAAGGATGAGCCTCCTCTGCCTTACCAAGGAGTTTCTTTATGACTACATCTACTCCCCCCTATATCCTTCTCCTTCTTCATCTTGATTGGCCAAGCCACATTCCATGTACCCCTATGAATCACATAACAATCGTTGAACCACACCACCTGACCAAAATCCCATGGCTCGCAATCTAGGCAGCTTCTCAACATGTTACCACCTGTTGCATTGACACAGAATAGAATAATGTAGCATGTAGAATTAGGTTTAAATTAGAAAAAAACACAGTACAATCAGACATCCACTTGCCAGTATGCTTCTTCTTCCACCATTAATATGTCAGTCTTTATCACTACGTTGAGGTGAGAACACCCATGATGGGTCGATTTCCCTCCATGGAAGGAATTTCTTGCTCCTCCTTAGGCCAAGTGACCCACTTCAAATTTGAAAATATGAGTGAACCATAACCAACACTGTACAGACCCTATGCGGAAACCAGTTCACCCAAATGGAAAACCATACATGTTGAACATCATGGACAACCTTCCCATAAAACCATTAAATCCATATTACTCCCAACATATCGATTCGAAGAAATAGTATGCCATACATAACCAAAATCAATTTAGAAACTACTAAAGTAGTCAAATTTCCATCTAATAGGTGAATTACATCACTTCTCACATCCACCCATTTACATGAGATAACAGTAATCATATTATGAAACATTCATAATTTCAATGTGTTTCTGGCTATGGGTAAGGGAAGGAGACCACACATACCCTGTCACTGATGCCTTAAAGCTTTCTCGATGGTTCACCTGCAACCAGAAATTTTTTGTCCACCCTTATCTCAAGAGAGGAGCTCGAACCCTCAAACTAAACACTCGATTCCTCCACACTTCACATCCAAAATGCATGCAGAAACCAAGCCAATACCCCCACCACCTGACTGGTAAATGTTTGGCATGCACAACTACCAACCTTACTCGCTCTCATGTCCTCTCACCTCACCTTGCCTCTGCCACACATGTCGCGCATTTTCCACGACCACCCTCCCTCTTCAATTCCCGCCAAATAAATTATGTTGTGAGTCCCAAGTGGGACAATCCCTCCACTCACACACCGATCAGGGGATACCTAATTAATTTTATTAATATTATATAATTTTTGTAAAAAAAAAATTATCATAAATTTAATTAATGTAAGAAATTAAATTATTTATGTGATATCAGTTCATTCTTGTATATTATTTTATTATATAAAATATGTGTTCTTAGCTGCTTTGTTTTTGGGTTTTATATATATATATATATATATATATATATATATATATATATATATATATATATATATATTTAATAAATAATTAATAAATAATTAATTTATATAATAATACATCAAGGAGAATAATATAATAATAAATAATATATATATATATATATATATATATATATATATATATATATATATATATAAATTAAATTATTATAATAATACGTACGCACGTACAGTTATATATATATATATATATATATATATTATATATATATATATTTTTTTTTCTAATTTTCTTTAAATACCTTATCCATTCCCATCCTATGAATATTTAATTTGGTTTTAATAATCATAGATTTATATAGAAAGTGATTTGAGTTTCAATGGTAGGTTGATATTCCATTTTTTATTTTTTACTTATAATTTTATAATGAATTTAAGATATTATAAAGATATTATGATATATTAAAATTATATATATATATATATATATATATATATATATATATATATATATATATATATATATATATATATATATATATATAAAAGGTGAAAGTACACATTTTCCAAATGCATTTGTTATACATTCAAAAATAAGTTATCGAAAAAGAATGGTCATTCATCATAAAGAGTTCCAAAAGAGTTAGGCTTTAAAAAAAAATTATTTACATGGTGTAGTGAAAATACATCGTATTATCACAAAAAACATCAATAATTAGCCTCTATAAAGTGGGAGGATAAAGGTTGAACATTCCATGAATATCAAATGAGACAAATTTTTAATCGTGACTGCGGATCTATCGAGGTCTTCCTATGAAAGGCCTATGGTAAAACTCATTATCTTATGAAATATTCCACTTTTCATGGGCTTATTGCACTCTCGCGTTGAGGTGTGGTCATGGATTTCTTTCTATTAATTGCAATTTGATTATTCTCCTTTCAGCTATAAACATAACAGCAATAAAGGTGTGGTGCATGGCAACATAATTAATAATTATAACCAAATGAGAATCACCAAAAATTGATTGTCATATTTTAATATCAAATAATAACAAAATCATACCACAAGTACACGTATGGTTCAGAAAATTTATGTGTGCCATTACATACTTTAGGTTGAAAAATGGTTTTCAATATAAAATAATCTTTTCCATATACTTTCCATTAGCTTGAAATCACTCTAGAAAGTATGTCAGAATATCTCTTGTATATTTCTAGTGGGTAATACTTATATCATTGTTGACATCTCTTGTCATAGATATGTCATGATATGGTAACCATATACCAGATTGATGTGGAAGATTTCACTTCAACTTGAACAACGTATTTTCCCACCAAGGTGTCGAGTGGGCTGCATTATGCTTGTATTAATTGTAGTCAATGTGACAATATTCCATAAATGGCAGAAATTCTGAAAATGCACCACGACCCATTGTTCTTTTCTTGTTTTCTCGAGAAGGCACGGGTTGACCCTGATAATGCTTTTTAATTTTCACCTGGGGAGCTTATTTTCAATATGCACCATTGAAAGAGATGTTGTTTTCCGCACCGGATACATAAGCCTCCACAAATTCTTCCACCACTAAGCTAACAGGGGTTCATATCTTTGTTGTACAAATATGTGGAGACTTAGAAATATTTATCCCAGGAAGAATGAACTAAATGAAAAATATCTTCTTTATCAATCCGTCATACGAACGCATTTTATTAAAGAGATGAAGTGTAATTAATACCACAACCCCATCCAAAATAGTTGAAAAATCAATGGAATTTTGTGTTGATCATTTAATCCCCAGTGAAATTTCTAGCTAATTTTTAAGTTAAAGATATGACCTTTCAAGCATGGAATGCACCAAATCGATCGTGGTTGTAAATATACACAATTGACTAATGTATGCTCATATTCTTTATGACCATTAATTTTGATATGAATACACTATTTTTGGATGGACAACTGGGAATCATATAATTTACTTGTGAAACAATATGTTAAATGAAATTAATACAAATGATTAATATTGATATTAATAAAATATGACTTTTAGGTATAGAAAATTGCACGTTAAAGATTTGTGATATTTATGAAAACAATTGTGGATGGATAAATTCGGTGAATCACAATTCAAGAAATAATTGAAACAATAGTTAAACCTTGATCAGATAAAGGTGTCATAACCAACATAAAGTAGAAGTTATAATTTAGAATTCCAATCAATCAATGGAAAAAATGTAGGTTAAAAAATAAATATATATTTCAAACAACAGCTGACGATTAGGTTGAAGAACCAAAAAACAAGACGTGAAATTTCATTGGGAAGAAGTACATAGGAATCAATAGAGTTGTTGATTCCATTGAAATATTATCTATATTGAAACAAGTGGTTGATTGTGATCGTGAAGTTTATCACATATTTGGTGGTTATTATTAAAACTAAGTTAGGATTTTAGATATTTATATAAATATATTATTTGTATGTCATGTATTATATTATTGAAACTAGTATATTTAGATATTATGATAAGAAAAGTTAAATGAGTTTTAGTAGGTATTTTTATTTATGATTGATATATAACAAGGTATTAAATGAAGATTTCATAATAAATTGTTTGATTTATTCATGTGATAAATTTAGGTATGTAAATTAATGATATTCTTACTATGAACATGGTGGTTTATGAGAAATATCAAGAACTTTGATGAAGTCTTTGATGAATTATAGGTATGATTCAATTTAATATATTGAAGATATGTAAACAACAATAAAGATTATATTTTATATTTAAACAATAATAATATATAATAAATATAATTTTTATATAGGTATATATTTAAAGATAAAGTATTTGGATATGATATGCTCATAGACCATGTTTTTTATCTAAGACTAATAATGTACTTATTTTTTTCCAGAAAAAATCGTATTGTCATGAAAAAAATATATTGCATGTGCTATGTTATCAATATTAGCCTAGATTACTGTGAGAACCTATAATACATGGGAAATTAATTTTTTCTCTACTACTGTACAACCTTGCGCTTGAGGACAATATTGTAAATGAAGATAAAGACAAACAATTTTCTATATTGATTACTCCTTTTTTCCTTATCAAATCTGGAAGTATTTTCAGATTATGGTATATTTTAACACCTCACTATCAGTGCTGAGTCCTTTAATCCCAGGCAGTTGGTTGTAGTTGAGATCTTGTCTCATTCTTGTAATCTCTGATTAGGTTGATATTTGATTCATTGTGCAGGTTGAGAACATCCTCTTCTTCTTTGTCTCATGTTCTCATTCTTTTTGTTCATCTTTGGTTTCTTTATATCTTTTCTTTATCATTATATCTTTGTGAATGTGTTTTAATTCTCAGGTGTTCACCCGCATATTGAGCTATAGATAAATTGTTTTCATAGTGATATGCTGAGTCCAGTTTTTTGTTTTAGTTCAATTGAATGTCTGGAATCACCGGAATCATACACAAGTTAATTTGAAAAATTAACGAATCCTCTCACTCCCAAGCGTTGATGTAAGTTTTATATCCTCCAATGATATTTCTATTCTTTATTAGAACATTGGTCCATAAATAATTTGATTTTGTCGGAGCCAAGAGATCAGAAATTAAGTGACCTCTTATAGTACATTGATAAAACAACAAAAAAATTGTGATGAATAACTTGGTATGTACTAGTGTATGTTTGAATTTCAGCTTCGACATTTGAACGTCTAAATTGATCCCAAGCATTAAATATTTTGTAGAATGTATTAATATTTAATTGGTATCGATAAAATGATAATGATGCCGATTGACAAAATAAAGATTTATAGAGATCACTTTCTAAATCCATGAGGATGGATGAGACAAATATTTCCCTACAATATTTCAAAAAATCAACGAAGAAATTATTTCTAATTTGGATTTGCGGAAAAATCATAATTTTATTGATGAGAAGAGTAGTTGGGAAAGTAGGCGGGAAAAATTTGAGAAAAGCATGTTCAAGTCTGAAAATGGGAAGCCTAAGGAAATAGCTTGAGGAAGAAAAGCATCGTGATATTGCAGACAACGGAAATTAGAAGGCTTTGGGAACAATAGCTTAAATAATTTGCTCTAAAAGATTAGAGGTTGATCTGTTCTAGGAGATGATCTCATTCGAAGGTGAGTTGAAGAACTCTAAGTTGGAAGTTGGTGTTATGATGATATATATTTAAAAATTATTGAATGTGTTTACTTAGAGATGATATGAATTGTTTATGTAAAGAAAAGAATTGGTTATATGTTATTAAATTTATTAGTACTACATTTATGAGAATTAATCCTTAAAATTCACCTTTATAATTACGTATAGTTGTAGAAAACAGTTTTGTAGGGTAGAATCCAGCAAGGAACCTCTAAACAAGATTGGTTTAAATGAGGTCTATCCTCTAGATATACTATCAGTATACGATATATTAGGTATCGTTTGTGAGAGCATGACTAATATAATATACGATTAATGAATTCATATTATTATGCTTGAAATAGAAGATAAACCCCATGGTTAAAACTGTGAAATTAAATAATGAAAGGAAAAATTAATATGAGGGTGACTTTAGAAATTGACACATCATTATATAACGATAATGTTAATTAATTTGTAAATGCGTGACTAATAATATGATAAATATTAATTGCATGGCCATTATTAATATATTAGTATAAATAATATCGTGAAACGAACTATGGATGAAAATGGTAATAACTATAAATATACACCACAGCGAACTTTTTCTTTAAATATATGTATTCTAGTCTATCATGTGAACAGAACCAGGGTGTAAAATGGTAGATTATAATTACAAATGTCTTAAAGAAAAAAATAGAGATACATATTAAATTTTTTTTTTATATAATTTAGGCGAATATCTGTACCGTCATAACAAAGATATATATGGAAACGAGTTAAATGATATATTAGTACTATTTCCAAAATTATCGAAGAGACTTAGATCGCATGCGAAAAAACTATAGAAGCTAATTAATGGCACAGCTACATACAATGCACCTAGATAAAACATCTTACTACTACGAAAATAGTATCTTCAAAACTATTGTTTTTAACAACAAAATAAAATGTGTAAATATAAAAATCTGGGATCTTGTTCATTTTATAAGAAGAGCAGTATAGTATTCACTAAAATATCACCATATTCATAATCATACATTATTATAGTTTAATAATATCATACATAAATCCATTAAATCAAAAATAGGTATTATGAAAAGTAAGTACGATATATATATATATATATATATATATATATATATATATATATATATATATATATATATATATATAATCCAACGTCCTACCTTTATACACTTGCTACCTGAGAAGTTCATAATGCTTATTTGATATAAATCTACATGCGGTATTGGGAATTAACATTTATAATTGACGAAATAGGTACAAACTTTATCGATTTTAATTTTAAATTTGTAGAAGGGCGGACTATTCCTCTAACAGGTGTTAGGTAGAATCACAAGGCCATACAGAAACAAAGAAAGTCAATGTTAAATGTGGAAAAGCCGCGACTCTCATTGCTCCGGAGAAAGTAAAGGTGGGTGGCTGAATTTTACCGTAGAACACAAAAACCAAAATAAATACGATGCCACGCAGTATGGCGAGGAAGAATAGGTTGAACAAAGATAAAATGATAACTAAGGATAATGTCTACCTGGCCGAAGAGAGAAAGCGTGCTCATCCATGCCCTGTTACATATAAATAGAGAATTTTTCATCCAATACATACAACACCTGGGCATTCAAATTCAAATGGTGAATGAACCAGGAGGTATGCCCGGTCGGCAAAAAACAGACGAGAATGTTGAGAGAGATAGCTTCCTTCTAGAGCCACAGTAGGAGATCCTGGAAGAAATCATCGTTGAGCATACGATTATGAGTTGATTGGCTTTGACGTGATAAATTAGGTACCTAACTCTAGAAGATGCGGTGTAAGGGGGATTTAATCCCTACATGTCGAATCACGCGAAAACGAAGCCACCAATTCTCTGCGAAAACAAGCAGAATTTGTTGACGAGAACACACCACAATCTTGACCAATTGTTAGATGCAACTAATCACGGAACTAAATGATGGCAAGTGAGCCATCTCAAGCGCCAAAATCTGTGTACGGCCAGCGAAGTAACAAAAAAGGTAGCCTAAGAAACCAGGAAAGGGAATCCATTGGTAAAAACGGTGATATTAAAAGCGTGAAATTCAAACCTATGGAATTTTCATACTTTGAATTCATCAAATACGGCAGAAGATCGCCAAAAGCTGGGGTGAGTCCCATTAAATTTGTCGGTGGCATCGAACTTCATTTTTAGGTGTGAAAGCAGACCATGGCGTGGGGAAAAGAACCAATGAGAAAAATTAGCAGCAGGTGAATTTATATCAATGTTTCAAGTCGATACATAAAACCTAACACTTTCAGGATGAATAAATTAGTCCATGAATGGGTGAAACCCGCGGATCGAAGAGTTAAATATGCAATGTACATCCTCGTCAAACATTTAATATGACAACATAATTAAATGTTACAGCCATCAGATAAATTGCCATAAGAATTATGCATTAACAGCGCAACAATATGGGCGTAGACGAAGATCAATTCGCATTGAAACTAACTCCATTGAAGCCTGACAGAGCAGAAAAACCATTACAAACTCTACACGGGAGGCGGAGAAAGAAAAAATCATATGGGGAGCTTGCGTGGGATCCGCGTCCATCTCAATCCACAATTATGTTGCCCACATTTACAAAATTTTATTCGTGGAAGCCAACACCACCGGATAATTCCAAATCTTGATTTAAATCGCATGCGAAAAGCAAATAACTAGACCATGACTCTATGTATGCATAGATATAAACATAGATTGAATTTCATAGCCGCGAGAGAGTTATATATCATCAAGCGAGTGGGAGACATGGAGTAGTAATAAATTGGGAAATAAAAATAATTTCATAGAGGGACCATTGACATATAACCATATGGGCAAGCGTGTGAAATCGAGCGATTTCACATGGTGAAAATCATCAAACCTACGAACATGTTGAATGCGCAAGGTTGATGTTATACAAATAAAGTTGAACCTAGGATAGCTAGTGATAATTAAACCCATAATGTGGTATATTTAATTATGGTTAGGTTTTGTTACCAATATATCTATTTCCCATTTTAGTTACAAATATGTTTACAATTGAGTTACAAATATATTTAATTCTCAAGTGGTTGAAGATAAGTTGATACATGAAATAAGCGCCAAAATTGGAAACAAGATTGCTTTGATCAAATCACAAATATTATTAAAAAATACCTTTCTAAAAATGGCACTTGAAAGGTTGACTTAAAAAAATTTGGGAAGGGGAATTGGGAGGTGTGACAAATGAGTATCCGGAAGCCCAAGTTGCAGGTTGTTGACATAGTGCTCTTTATTGTTGTGTGTTCACTAAATATAAATGGTATTGTGGAGAAAATTTTTAAATTTTAATCACAATATTAATATGTCTCTGATGCGTCACAGAATGGCGGTATTATGTTGATCTTAAAACGTGAAGTATAGTACACGGATCAATGCTCACATTGATAGCTATATTTACCGCAATTTACAATGAAAATATTTGTGGCGGAATAGCGAGTGTCATTAGCATTAAAGGCAATCTCATGGAAGCTAACTTCATGGAAACATTAGAAGAATTGAGGTTTAGGAAAAGGAAAATTTGATGAAGATCGAGGATGATAATCTTTATTAAACATCAATTATAAGCAAGAAAAGAATTTAGGGAGGGAATTAAGAAGATCAAACCTTATCATATGATGAGGAGAAGGAGGAAGATATTTGAAGCTGATTCTTTGAATGGCAGTTAAGTATTTCGAGTCTATGGTATGAAAACAATCTGAGCAATATTAGTTGTTTACAGGCTACAAGGTAAGGCTACCTTGTGGTGGGGAGGAGACAAAAATGGTTCATACCATTGATGAAAAGACAGTCCACCACAAAATTTCTGGATTAAATTCAAAAATAGCTACTTGAATGACGCAGTGCTAACAATGTTGAACAACAAAGAATTTCATGAACTTAGGCAGGACAATACTAATGATAAGTTTGTTACTAAGTTTAAATACTTTAAAGATATGTACCCAAAAGGAAGAAAGAAGTACAAAGGTTTAAGATTGTTTTCCTGTTGTATACAAAGAAAAATCGAGTTTGACAACCCAAAAACAATGGACGAAGCTATTCGCTTGATTACGTTACCAATAGTTTCAAAAGGAAAAAGCTGAACAAGGAAAAGTTTGAGTAAATAAAGACAAGAGTTCAAGGGAGGAAACGAGAAACCGAAGCCTATTTGAAGAATTTTGGCCGAGAGATCATTAAACGGAAAAGTTTAATAAAACCCAAAAGTAAAATTCTACGGTCAGTGGCCTCAAAACAAACAGATGGAACAATAAGAAAGAGGGCGTAGTGAAAATAGAAACACACAAAAATGTTGAAATTTGTAGAGAACCCCATCTTTTTTGAAATTTGTATCCTCATCGAAACATTGAGATGATCATGAGAGATCGAAGCTACAACGGTGAATGACATAACCTGAAAATATACCTATCGGTCACAGCCTTGGAAAATCGACAAAGCAGAACGTGCTTCTACCATAAGTGGGGAAATGGAGAGGCCGTTCGACCTATCTGTTACTGTTCCCGATTGATCCCGTTGCTTCTTTGAGTTACATTAATCCAAAAATTATGAAAAATGTATCCCAGAGGCTGAAAATTTCCATGATCATGGTTGGTTCAGCTGGCCAGGACAGAGAGGTAACATAAGTGCCGGGATAGCAATAAAATTAAATGATTTTCACAGTAAATTTGAACATTCGCATAGGTTCATATGAAGCCTAGCGATAAAAATAGACTGTTGCGGAAAGAAATCCTTAATGAGCTGCTTTAGGATGAACTCTGCATTATGTAGATGAGGAAGAAGCTCTTATTCTTAAAGGAAAACCAAAACCTATCTCTTTAATAAGATAAATATAGAAGCATTGCAATTGAAAAAAATAGCTAGGAAAGGATACCAAGTTTATGCAGTACATGTGGAAAATAGAAACCAGCTTACAATGAGATTGTTGGATGCTATGCGTTAGTAAGAAGTTTAAGGAAGTCTTTCCGGATAGAGATCCCTCATCTTCCCCCCAAAAGAGATTGACTTTTCAATCGATCACGGTGCGAGCCGATGCACATTTCTCGGGCCCTTTATCGAATGAGTCCCCCCTGGTGATGGAACTGAAAAAATGCAATTGCAAGCCCCATTAGATAAAGGTTATGTCAGAACCAGTGTGTCTCCTTAGAACACGTTGTTGTTAAGTGAAAAAGATGTAAATTTTAGGATGTGCAGTGATTCTTGTCATTGAATAAGTTGACTAATATGAATATCACTTGCGAATTGATGATCTTTTTGATCAAGTGAAAGGAGCTTGAGTTACCGAAAGATTACCTTAAAAATTTGGTTATCCTGACTCGAAATTAAAAGAAAAAGACATCAGCAAAACAACCTTTGAACTCGGTATGATCCTCTGATTTGTAGTCCTACCTTTGGTTTGACAAATGCCCACACCCTTACACATTCATGTACTTTGATGAATAGTGTGCTAAATAAAGTACTTGGATAAAATTGTCCTTGTGTTCATAGATGATATTTTAGTCTACTCAAAAGTGAGAAGAACATAAAGAACACTTGAGGGATAGTATTGCAAAACTCTGAAGGAAAACCAGGTTATATGCTAAATTAAATAAATGTGAATTTTATAGAGATAAAGATCCAATAATTGGGGCATATTATTTGAACAAAACCTGTAGTGACTGAAAAATAAAACTACAAAATAACTGTGCAATTGATATTTCGGTGAGATCACTCATGGGAATTGACTATTATAGAATTTGGCAGAGGAGTTTTCTACATAGCACATCCCATAACATCATTACAAAGGAAGGTGTCAAATTTAGATGAATGAAAAATGTCAAAGCAGTTTGACCAATTAAAATTAAAACACTACACGCCCCTATCACCCCGAAGATTGGATCGATAAAGAATTTGTGGTTATGTCTGAATACTGTAGAAGGTTAGGAAATTACTGCCGAGAAAAAGTGTACCTATGAATCTAAACAAAATGTAAACAATTAGTGCCTATGATTCAAAATTACTTGTTGTTATCCATGCTTTGAAAAATATTGAAAACTATCGCCAGAAGAATTTAGGTGTTGATCATATTAGTCTTAAAGTATTTCTTTCTAAAGCGTTGAATGCTAGACAATTTAGGATAGTTTGTATTTTCTAGTGGTTATTGGACGCCGACAAGGAAGAAAATAAAGTTATTTGATGCCTTAATAATGCCATCAAGTACAAAGCATTGAAAGTAGTGCCTAGTTTGACTTAGAGAATTAGTGAAAAAGCGATGAAAGCAAAGATTTAAGTTATGAAACATTATTGATGAAACTACTAAAGAAGGAGAAAAGTAGAGTTATGTCCAGAGACAAAAAGGTACGATACACTACAAAAACCAAATTGTATTATCAATGTGAAGAGGTCCTTGAAAAGAAATTTTAGATGAACAATAAACAACCATATAAATTTATCTGGATATCAGAAAAATGTTGCAGCTTTAGAAAAAAGAAATTGTTTTGGCGAGAATGAAAGATGTAGCGAGAATGTTGCTAGACATGGAATGTCAACTAGTCAAGTTGAAGACATCGGCATCTATTTGGTCTTTAAACCCTTTAGCAATTGCGAGAATGGAAATGGGACGATTTCATGGATTTCATAACGAGATTGCAAAACAAATACCAACATGATTAGGTGATCTTTAGTAGTGAACACTATCACTTCTGACGTTGAAATCTGCTTTAGGTACATTTGAACAATATGATGCTGAAAAAGAAATAGTAAAGACTACATGGGGTTCCAAAGTGATTGTTTAAAACCGAGATGCTAAGTTCTGACCGCTTTTTTGAAAGGGCTATTTGGAGGTATGGGCACTCAATTGAATTTCGTCTGAAATTATGGGTCACCATACCCACCATACGTAAGATAGAGAAGTAGATGTAATCACTAGCTCATTTCACAATCCTAAAGAATTAGTGTTTGCCATTGTTTGACTTAAAAGGCCTTTTTGTTAAAGCTTTAGATAATGCAAGTATTTTGTCTTGGTCGTAACCAGTGTTAAATTCATTTTCACATTCATACCAAAAACTTGCGGACATGAGCTACCCATTAAATAGTTTATTTATAATTTATAGTAACATAAACAAATGACACAAATTTTACACTAACAATTTATAAGCTTTCCCGAAAACTCTGACCATTCAAGATTTTTGACAAACGCTGGAACGTACCTCTACACTCATTAAGCCCCTTATAATAAATACTTTACAAGCGATTAAAGTCATTGAGCATTTGTCAAATATAGCAATTAATTGAATATACTTCATGATATTTATCTCATAGGTAAAATTTAAACTATAAAAATGTTTCCATCTTCGCGGACTAAATAATCAGTTTTATTGAACTCAACAATAGCCTTTATAACTGAATGACAATCGCCGTCGCCGGATTTCGATCTGGGTTAAAAGTATTTTAGAGCAAAGTGTCGGGGGTTATGACCACTATTACGGATACTGATGTTGCGCCGTCGGTCGCTTAATCGATTCTTGAAAACAACAAATTTATAGCCTAAATGTTTAAATTTATGACTTTTGTCAAACATATGGAATGAAAACCTACAACTACACCTCTACATGAGGAAAAACAACCCAAATTCATGCTACTAGATATACTCATTGAAATCACACATTTCTAAATCCACCATATAGATCCTTATTATTTCTACAAGCTAATTCATTTGACATGATTGACAACTTTTGCACCAATTGCTACAATTTAACAAACATATGCTTGACCACAGATACTCTGACCATTAAGGATTTCTATCAAAATTACGATAGTACTATTACAACAACTTGAACGCAAAACATTGGTGTGTAAAATATAAACATAAGCCATAACTAAAATTTATCTCAACACACTCAAGCAGTCTTTAAATAGCTGGTGCCATTATTTTTGCATTTTCTTTTAAGGTTGATTACGTAATTCCTCCAAGTATATTTTGGTACATGTCATTTTCTGCATACGATGTATGCAATTGCACTTATTCATACACCAAATAAACAGATTACATTACTCATTCAGATATTGTCAAACGCTTTACAAATATCCTCAAACCATTTATAAAACATCTATTAATTATTTGAAACAAAACCATAAATCTTGTAATACTTACATGAAGTCTGCATTATTGCAATTACCTTCAAAAATATTTAAGCTTTCCTTTTTCTAAATGCTACAATACCAAGATTAGTACCATAAACTACATAATATACTCCAATAATGAGATCTAAACATCCATGTATATAGGTGATCAGTCTTCATTTTTAACTAATCAATAATATTTTAGGTAACATAAGCCTAAACCAAAATTAGATACTTACAACAATTTAAATGTCTGCTTTTTTGTACCTTTAGAAAAGCTATAATTTTAGGACAATGAAATTATACGGAAGGATATTTAACAAATGGGTAGAATATGATCCACCTTTGATCCCTTAACCAACTCATTTGAATTGTCGGTTTTCACCCAACATATCTGGAGAACTCCTCTGGAACCCCGAGATGTAAAAGCTCACAACTGATGCAAAATATAGCAATAGAAGATGCAAAGGAAAACTAATGAAGATAGTTTTCACTTCCTCTAATGCAACAAATAATTTAACCTCAATAGATACTTAGTAGATTAGTAAGAAACTCAGATTTTTTTTGGAAGTAATTGGATACTCTCCATATCTCTCCCTTTCACAATATTCCTCAAGTCTCTTCCACTCTTGGCATTACCCCTCCCCCCCCAAATGAGAATACATGAGTCTCATATATAGGAGGAGCAACAAATTCATGTCATATAGGAGGATTAATATGCATGCATTGTATTCCTTTTAGAGGAGTGTAACTTGCCATTAAGAGGGTATGCATGCCTTATTTAGAGGTGTAACATATGCATTAAAGTGAGTGTAGAGGAATATTTTATGACATATTAAATGAGTGTAAGAATATTTTATGACATATATTTAATGAGTGTAAGAGAATATGCCATTCCTTGATGAGTGCATAAAAGAGGTGTATTAATATTTAAATAGAAGGTTGTAGAGCCATGAGGTCATGGAGAGGTTATTGATGATTGAGGAGATATAATTTCCTTTTAATAATAATATCATAGTCCTCATAAAAAGATAATAATAATATTAATAATATTAATAATATTGAGGATTAGTCGAGATTGAACTATTACAGTTGGTGTCCTTAAGTATCGCACACATTGATTAGAGGTGATTTACTATTTTTAGAAGAGTCATACTTGAAATGGTAGACATGACTTTCTATTTTTAGAAAGTCACTCCAAAATTGTTAGAATTAGATTATTAAGGAAATTCATCTCACCCAGGTTGCCCATGAGTGGTATTTTCTTCCGGATAATAGGGATTCCGCACCTATTGTATGCATCTTCATGCCTTAGTAGATTGAGGACTCCGCGCCACGATCTACTCTAAAGATCAAGATTCCACACCTTGATCTTTTTAAATATTCGAGACTCACGCCCCAAACATTTCCTTATATATTCAAGACTCCACGTCTTTATATTTCATGGATTTGGACTCCGATCCTAATCCTTTTATCATATATCCAAGACTCCGCATCTCTTTATATTTCATGGATTTAGGACTCACGCCCCTAATTTCCATGGCTTCTCATCTGTGCCCTGCTTTAGAAACTAAGCGTTTCACCTTAAGGTATTGATTGTTAATCATGTATACGTTAGTTAGTTGGGATATTCAAGACACCTTTTATCATCTCATTGATCAACTCAAATATTGTTCATAATCATATTCAAATTTTACCAAATATTGTGTATGACTTCCCACAGTCATTTGGTTTTTAGATGACTTCATGATCATTTATAACCAGAAGAAGCATCCCCATTGGCAATAAGTCCATATATGTTTGATATGATATTACACATATAATCGCCCATAAATCATGTATCATCGATAAATCATAATTCACATATGTTCCACCTAACCATGATCATCCATGGATCTGTGTCTCAATTCTGAATCACCATTCATGTCATACACCTATGTCCAAAATAGGATACCAAAAGAGAAAACATAAACTAATATGCTCTTAACAAAATCCAGTTTAACATTATGCGCAACCATAGATATTATCATACTTCTACAACAACCAAGTGACTAAACTGAGGTGTAGCACATATAAACATGTACATAAAGTCTTTCACATATAATATTATACCATTATATCAAAATCTCCATCTTTAAGTGTCATCAAAGCTATCTCACTAAGAAGGGACACTACATACCGCTATCACCCTCGGACGGAGTAGGCGAACCAGGAGAGGACTAATCAAATTTTTGGAGGACATCTCTTTGAGAACCATGTGATGTATAGGCCATCAAAGTGTGAAGATTACTTGCATTTAGCTGAATTTTTATAATAACAACTACCAATCTCTTATCAAAGATGGTCTGTTTAGGCATTGTGGAAAAATGTCATGCTCCTTTAAGTGAATAACGAGAAGATAAACTAATGTTGGGACCGGATGCTTTACAGAATGAAATAATTGTTAAACAGATACAAGAAACATCAAGACAACACACAAGATCACTTGAGAAAAACTATGTTGATAATAAAAAGGTGCCGCAAGAATTTAAGTGGGGGAGCATGTGTATTTAAATAATAAACCAAAACATATCTATGATCAGATATTGTGGCTCCTAGATGTTATTGATCCTTTTGAGTATTAAGTGCAGGACGT
This sequence comes from Pinus albicaulis, assembly GCA_034641835.2. NCBI lineage: Eukaryota > Viridiplantae > Streptophyta > Pinopsida > Pinales > Pinaceae > Pinus > Pinus albicaulis. The sequence goes on from CM076581.1 coordinate 281,625,735, forward strand.
TGAAGCACAGGTGACATACCACCCCATGTTAGAGTTCATGATGTGTTTCACATTTCATTTGTTAAAGAATATGTCATGATGCTTCTCACATAATTGATTGGAATGTTGTACAAGTGAACGGAAGGTTACGCGACACTTCAAATATTGGAGGCGGGAAGAATGAATTGAAAATAGAAGCAGTAGCAAGTAAAAAGTCACGATTGGAAGAACTTTCTTTAAAAACTACAGAGGGAAAACTGAAATGATGGAAAGCTATCCATTTTGTTGAAAAATGAACTCTAGTAGTTGAATAACAACGCCGAGGATGGTGTTTATTTTGAGGGGAATATACCTTTTAATTTATGTGTTTGAATTTAAAATCTAGACATTTGAACTTTATCCTAAGGTGGACCCAAAGGATAAATATTTTATTGAATGTAATTAAATATTTAATTGAGTAAATGAATAAAATGATGTTAGTCGCGGATATTAAAATGATATTTATAAGGATCTTTCAATCCATGAGGATGGATGAGGCAAGCTACAATCTTTCAAAATCGCCAGAAAAGAAATTATTTCTAATTGGATTTTTGGGAAAAATCTAAATTCCCCAATGATGAGAAAGTAGTTGGGAAGAGGTAAAAAATTTGGAAAAGTGAGAAAAGCATAAAAACAGAAGCTTTAAATAATCCCAAAAATAGAAGCACGGGCAATCGGAAGAAAAAGCATCACGATGATACGGGCCTTAATTAAAGCGAACTGGGGAACAATAATAATAAGTTTGTCCTAATGATTGATTGATCATTCTAGAATGATCCTATTCCAGGAGTGAGTTAAAGGCAGAAGAACTCTAAAGGTTAGAGTTGGTCAATTGCATAGGTGGTATGTCTTTGAAATTATTGAATGTGTTTACTTCAGATAGTATGGAATTGGCTACATATAAAAAGAAAAGGAAAAAATTTGATTTATATTCGTTATTAGTGCTACATTTATGAAATTAATCATAAGGAATTCACCTTTATAATTGTATAGTTGTAGAATAAATTTTTATGGGTAAAATCCATGAACCTCTAAACCAAGATTGGTTTAAATCTGATTTTATATCCTCTCTGAGATAACTTATAAAGTTACTTCACGATATATGAGTATACGTTTGTGGCTTATGACTAATATAAAGCGGTATAGGAGTTCTGTATTATACTTGAGAATAGCCAGGAGATGAGCGTAGTTTTAAACTATGCATTAAATAATGAAAGGAAATATTGTCTGTTGACTTTAAGGGTCGACACATCATTCATATATAACTAGAAGCTCAATAGTGAAATTAATTTGGCAAGTAAGCGACTAATACAATGGCAGAAGAAAACAAATATTAATTTATGGCTTTGCTCATTAATTTATTTATCTTAATGTAACAAATCTTATATTAGAGAACAATGGATGAAAGGAAGTAAGTAAATAACTAACATCACAGTTACACGAGCGGGCATATTTAAATATATGTATTCTAGTCTATCATGTGAACCCAAGACGGTATAAAATAGGTAGATTATAATTACAAATGTCTTCTAAGAAAAAATGAGGATACATATTCGTACACCACAGCAGATAATTTAGACAAATATCATGAAAATTATCGCAGAGATATAAACAGTTGGTGATATGTCGTACTATTGAAGTCTGTTTAGTCAACATGCAAGACAAACAAACTAGTGTGGGCGTGAAAACTACTTGCAGCCTTTCTGGATAAAACATCTTACTGCTACGAAATGATATCTCCAAAACTATTGTTTAACAACATCCGTATGTAAATATAAGAATCTGGAGATCGATTTGATATAGAAGAAGCGTGCTAGTATGCACCTAAAATATCACCATATTTATGAACCTATAGCCTCATATTGCTTATGGTAAACTCCAAGGCAATAAATACACATAGAAATCTAATCAAGTAAATTATTATGAAAAATGCGTCTGATATATATATATAAAAAAATCAATGATCTACATACCAACTGCGGCACAGAAAGTTCATAAATACTCAGAGCTGATATAAATCTACACATGCAGTATTAGGAATTAACATTGCAATGGCAAATAAATTCTACAACTTTATTAGCTGGTACTACAGTTGTGAAGAATGAACTTCCTCTAACTGGTGTTACAGGAGTGAATCTGAAACCTGCGAGAGAACAGAGAAGTCAATGTTAAATGTAGGAAGAAGCCGACTCTCATTGCTCGATGAAGCTGTAGTCGTAATTACATATGCAGACACAAAACTAAAATAATCGATCCTGATGTAGAGGAAGAATAGGTGGAACAAAGATAAAATGATAAATGGGAAGAATGTCTAAGAGCGTGCTCCATCACATTATGTACATATAAATAAATTTTCATCAATACATACAACCTGCGCATTTCATTCAAATGGGTATTGAACCATAGGTATGGCGTTCTAGGCAATTCGAAAAACAAACGAACCAGAATGTTGAGAGAGATGGCTTTTCCTTCTAGAGCCACATGTGGAGTTCCTCGGAGAAATCTTAGGTGACGTACGGTGGGGTCGCTTGAGCAGGCGTAGTCATTCGTGCCTTTCTGGATAATACGTGTAAGGATTTAACCTACGCAAATCGGAATCATGGCAAACCACAATTCTCACGAAAACAACAGAACTTGTTGTGAGAACACACCACAATCTTGACCAATTGTTGAATGCAACTAAATCTAGAACTAAACGATGGCAAGTGGGCCATATCAACCCAAAATCTGTTATTTGACGAAGTAGAAGAGTAAACCTGACTGAAGGAATCTATTGTGGTGGCTTGATGATATTAAAGCGTGAAAATTCAAACCTATGGAATTTTCATATTTGAATTGTCAAATACGACATAGATACGCCAAAATCTTTTGGTGATCCCATTCGACTATCGATTGGCATCGAACTTCATTTCGTGTAATGAACTAAACGCGTCGAAAGGAAAGAAAAGAACCAATGAGAAAATTAACGTGGTGATTTTATATCAACGTTTCAGAGGAAATCGATACATAAAACCCTAACACTTTCAGGATGAATCGATTATACGTCCATGGCGAATCCCGGGGGTAGAAACCACGGATCGAAGAGTTAAATATGCGATGTACATCCTCGTCATTTATTATAACAAGCAACACAATTAAATGTTATCGGATCGTGCTACAAATTGCATTAGAAACAAGATAGGCTGATAGAGCAATCGATTCACCGTGGAGCTAACTCCGTGGCCACAGAAACGAACAAAAAACCATTACAACAAGGCGGAGAAGAAAAATCATGGGGGCTTCGGTGGGATCCGCGTCCATCTCAATCACAATTATGTTGCACATTTTACAAAATTTTATTCGTGAAGCCTTTGAAGGATAATTCCGTCTTGATTTAAACGCGTCGCGAAAAAGAAATAACTAGACCACAGCGAGCTTTATGTCGCATAGATATAAACATAGTTGAATTTCATAACCGCGAAGAGTTATATATCATCATCAGTGGAGACATGGAGTAATAATTGTGGAAACAATGTTCATAGAGGACCATTGACATATAACCATGGGCAACATGTGAAATCAACCGTTCACATAAAGGTCATCATCTCTGAACATGTTAGTCATGAGTTGATATTGTAAATAAAGGTTGAACTGGGATAGCTGGTGATAATTAAACCCATATTAGTGTGTTAATTATGGTTAGGTTTTAATTACCAATATATCTATTTCCCATTTGAGTTACAAATATGTTTACAATTGAGTTACAAATATATTTAATTCTCAAGTGGTTGAAAGATAATTGATACATGAAATAGCGTAAAATTAGAAACAAGTTGACGATCCGTCTGCAAAGTAATATTAAAATACCTTGCTAAAAGTAAACTTGAAAGGTTGACTAAAAAAAAAAATTGGGAAGGAGTGGGATGTGTGGCCAACTTGAGGATGGTCCATTGGTGATATCTATTGAAAATATTGGTTTGGGCGAGAAGCAATTAAATCTGTAGATTGTTGGATTAAGTGATTGATGTTCATCAATCACGGAATATCTATTTAGCAGTTCACACGTAGTTTAGTTGTTCTAATGTATGGTTGAGCATTCTTCTTGTTTTTATTAGAGTTGCTATTTTTTTCCCTTGTAATATGTTCTGTCGAGAGGGACCTTTTGAGGAAGTCATTTTGGAAGTGTTGGTTCCCCTAGGACCCCTAGGATTGTCTGGTGAAACACCTCTAGTCAGGTTGATATAAATGATGAATCATGAGTAATGGAGAATGTCTTTGTTATTTTAAGTCATAGGACACTCCTATAGATTGAGATTATAAATATGAGGTATCTGAGATAACTTTGATGTATTGCTTAGGGTTTGTAACTCTATTAGTATCCTATGCCCCAATTAAAAATTATTCCCCACAAGGGGTTTTATGAAAGCCATAAAAGCGATTGAGCTTTCCCATTTCTCCTTTCACCCTTTGTGACACTAGTTTGGAATCTATTAGTTTTTTTATGTCTACATAGATAAGGGCCAAAGTCGGTTTTGAAGCTTGATAAGAGAACATTGTTGGGAGATAGAAACCTTGTAGAGGCGAACAACAACGTATTTGGGCACTCTATCGCCAAAAATTCCCCCATACCGATCACATAAATCTAAAGGTAGATATGTTCCCAGCCCCACATTATGAGATAACAGATATTGAACTCATTGGATATACAACCATTCAATAGTACGGTCTGATGTGATATCTTCATAGAAAAGGCGATGAAGATGAGTGTCATCGAAGCAGTCAAAGTGCATGGTCGAGAAAAGGTAGTAGATCTAAATTTGATGCAGTAAGTCCTTGGTGCTAAAGTTGGGTCTTTGTTCCTTTCAACAAAAAACATGGTGGGGTTTGCAAGTTGTTTCTGATTGTTTGTCATGAGAGGTCATTGATGAAACGGCACTAAACCATTCTGGTAAACCCTAACTCTTCCTCCGATCGTCATTGCCTCGTGTAAATAATGTACTTCATTACCTTTAAGGAGGGATTAACCTATAAATACTAGACTAAGGGAAAGAGAGTGAAAGATAATTTGGATGATTATTGTAAAAATTATTGAAGCACAAATACAAGTCTGGTGAAGGATAATTTCACAAAATTGTAAAATGTTAGTTCACATGTTACTAGTATAGCCGTTATTGTTTAATTTATTGTTATTATTTCTTTATATTGTTATTATTGTGCCCTTAAATTATTATTTTTAGGTCGGCTAGGATTACATTGTGGCCCCACTAGGATTACATTTTGGCCCCTGGACTCATATATAGAAAGGAGCTTTTGTAATTTGAATCATCCAAGAATTGTTCATTCATGTAATGTATTGGAGGTTTCCCCCTCGTGGCTTATTTTTTTAAGGCGTTGATATCTCTTTTAAATCTATTTTAGATTGGTTTTAACATTTGGGTATACGTAGCTTTGGATTCTGAGGTTTAGCTGCTCCAAATGAATCATGTGGTAGATTTCGCTATGTTTTCTCTGAAGGTTCGAAGCTAAAATTTTTAGGGTGGGGCAAAATCACGAGGAACATTGTATAAAAGTTGAGCTTTGTTTACAATATTTTCGGAGATATGATCTATGAAGGTAGGGATTTTTGTAGGCTCTTTGAATTTCACTTAAAAACGGATCATAAGTGACATTTTTCACTATAACTTTTTTTCTACTAAGGTTAGGAAGTTGAAATTTTTTAAAAGCGGCAAGCGAGATCTGAGAGAAGATCTTCACAAAATTTCGAGCTTGTTTTGCAACATTTCGGAGATATGATCCGTGGAAGTTAGGTCATTTCGGGCTCCTAATTTAAATGCTAGAGAATATTCGTGGGAAAATATTCATAACTCTCTGAGCATGATTAAGGATTATGTAAAAAATGGCTAGAATTAAGCGGACTATAGTTTCTTGTCTCAGGATTTGAGAGCCAAGGAAGCAAAAGCAGTGGCACCGTGGCAGGTTATACAATTGGCTCTCCTTTGAGCAGTCCATAATTAGGTCATTGTGAGACATTGGACATAAAATTGCATTGAAGAATCCAAATCAAGTGGACACAACGTGGCATTTGAAAGCGGCCAGGAGAATACTACAAGGCCAAATTTCAGATGTGAGATCTTCCAATTATAGAGATAATTCAATTTCAATATAGATCTCTACAAAATCAAGTAAAGGTGTGTATTTTTTTAGTTGCATAAGTCTTGTTTGAAGAATCAAGTTGAATTGATTTGAGAATATTAGAATAGATATGGGTATTGGTTTCTAAAATGGCCCCTAAATAATTCAACACAATTAAACCTTTAGAAGGCTCTGCCTCGTGAAGACAAATAATGGCAACATGACATATCAAAATTACAAGAGCAAATTACAACAAATTTTGCTCTACTTGGTAGCAACAAAAAAATGACATGGAAGTTTTTAAGAAAGGTGTGGACACTATGGATGGTTTGAATAAGTGTGGAATCTAAAGATAGATATGGCATGGAAGAGCACGGTATGGAATCTAATATTGATGACATGAAAGCCTAAGATCGATGAAAACATGAAAGACAACATGGAAAACATGAAGAATGATCTAAAAGCATACATGGAAGGCTTGATGACAAGCTTAAAACAATAAATGATTCCTAATGGCGGAAATATAGTAGAAGAACCTCATGATGAGAACAAAATAAATGTTAATCGTGATTTCATAAACTCTAATGTTGGCGGGAAGAACCACCATATTCCAAAAATGGATATGAGGAAGTTTGATGGACAGGATCCTGTAACATGGATACTACAGATGGAGCAATATTTTGATCTCCATAACGTGCAAAACACACAAAAGGTACGCATTGCAACTTTACATTTAGAAGAAAATACATTTGTATGGTATCAATGGCTTTGCTCCCGTAAAAAAATTGTCACTTGGTCAATTTTTACGGAGGAAATGATAGCACATTATGAGGATACAAAGAGCAACACCTTCTTTACCCAATCGATAAATCTCAAACAAAAGGGTTTAGTGGGGCAGCACATTGAGGACTTCCAAAAATTGAATATAAGGGTAACTGATATTCCAGAGGAACACAGGATTGATCTCTTCATAGGCACTTTAAAGGATAACATCCAACATGAAGTTCGCGTTTTGGAACCCGATTCATTGGAGAAGGCATTCAGGTTGGCAAGAAAAGTTGAATGTAAAATTATGGCGACAAGGAAGCCTACCACTCAATTCTATAAAGAAGGAAGTGTTGCTACGCCTAGATTTCCACAACCTACAAGGCTGACACCACAAAAATTGGAAGAAAAAACAGAAAAAGGGCTTTGCTACAGTTGTGATAGAAAATACACTAAAGGTCATAAGTGTGCTGAGAAGAAATTATTTTACATAGATTGTGAAGAGGAAGAAGAAAATGAACAAGAAGAGGATATACACCAGGAACCAACCCTAGAAGAGGAAGAAATGAACCCGACGATATCGTGTAATGCACTGGCAAGAATTACCACTCCTCAAACTCTCAAGATAGAAGGAAATATCAAGAAGAAAAGGGTAATAGTGTTTATTGATTCAGGTAGCACCCATAATTTTATTCATTGTAAGGTAGCCAAGGAATTAAATTGTTTCCTATACCCAGCACCAGAATGTCAAGTGATGGTTGCAAATGGAGGAACTATAAATTGCTCGGGAAAATGTCATAATATCAAGCTAACCATGGGGGAATATGTATTGACTAGTCCAATGCTTTCCATTCCTATGGGAGGTGCTGATGTTGTACTAGGAGTACAATGATTACAATCTTTGGGGACGGTAGCTTTTAATTTTCAAGAACTTTTCTTGAAATTTTTTTCAGAAGGAAAGGAAGTCGAATTACGGGGTATTGTGGGGAAGCCAGGAATGATAATAAGCTCTAATGTCATGACAAAGCTTCTAAAGAAAGAACGGCGAGGCGTAATTGCACAATTATGCTCACTAGAAGTTCCAACATCAAAATCATCTATTTCTGCAGATCTCCAACAAGTCTTGGACAATCATTCCAAGGTGTTTGAAACTCCCAAAGGACTCTCACCTATTCGTGATCATGATCATGCTATTCATTTGATTCCAGGAAGTGTTCCTCCAAACATCAGGCCTTATAGATATCCTTACTTCCAAAAGAGCGCAATTGAACGTATGATTGCAGAAATGTTAGAGGCGGGTATAATTCAACCCAGTCAAAGTTCTTTCTCTGCTCCTGTAGTATTGGTACACAAGAAGGATGGATCATGGCTAATGTGTCCGGATTATAGGGAGCTCAATAAGCTCACCATTAAAGACAAATTTCCCATTCCTGTGATTGATTAATTATTGGATGAATTACATGGAGCAATTTATTTTACCAAGTTGGATCTTCGTTCAGGATATCATCAAATTAGAATGAAGACCGAAGATATTCCAAAAACAACATTTCGAACTCATGAGGGTCATTATGAATTTTTGGTCATGCCTTTTGGCCTTACCAATGCACCTTCTACATTTCAAGGGTTGATGAATTCCATTTTCAAACCCTTCCTTAGAAAATTTGTCCTAGTATTTTTTGATGATATAATAATCTACAGTAGGTCTTGGAAGGATCATGTTGAACATGTTGACAGGGTGCTCAAACTATTGCAGGAGAAACAATTATATGCAAAAACATCCAAATGTTTCTTTGGAGTACAAGAGGTGGAATATCTGGGTCATATTGCATCTCACGAGGGTGTTAAGGTAGACCCTAACAAAATTAAAGCCATTAAGGAATGGAAAGTCCCCACAACCATAAAGCAGTTGTGAGGATTTCTCGGGTTAACAGGGTATTATCGCAAGTTTGTTAAGAATTATGGGAGAATAGCAGCACCTCTAACAACATTATTGAAGAAAGATGCATTTTTCATGGACTCCTGAAGCAACTAAGGCCTTTGAACATCTTAAAGAGGCAATGTGCCTAGCACCGGTCTTAGCTACACCAGACTTCACAAAAACCTTTATTGTGGAATGTGATGCCTCAGGAAATGGAATTGGTGATGTTTTAATGCAGGAAGGAAGACCCATTTCTTTTGAAAGTCGTCCAATCAAAGGAAAGTATTTACAGAAACCTATTTATGAGAAGGAAATGTTAGCAATACTGCATGCACTAAAGAAATGGCGAACTTACCTAATGGGAAGAAACTTCAAGGTAAAAACTGATCATGATAGTCTTAAACACTTTTGGAACAAAGACTATCTTCAGAAGAGCAGCAAAAATGGGTCACAAAGATGTTGGGTTATGACTTTGAAATAATCTACAAAAAAGGAAAGCTTAATGTTGTTGCAGATGCACTCTCAAGAAAGAATGATGAGGTGGAAGCATTGCTTTGTGCCATTTCTATTATCCAACCAGATTGGATAACCGAAGCAAGAGATGAATGGAAGAAGGACAAAGATGTATGGACACTCATTCAAAAGTTGCAGCAAGATCCTAGTACATCTGATACATTTAGTTGGAAAATTTATTCCTTATGGTACAAAGATCGCTTATATCTTTGTAAGAATTCCCAACTAAAACAAAAGATTCTTCTGGAATTGCACACTTCTCCTTTAGGAGGACACTCAGGATTTTTAAAAACTTACCACAGGTGAAGAAAGAATTTTTTTGGGATGGCCTTAAATCTGATATTCAAAAGTTTGTGGCGGAATGTTTGGTTTGCCAGCAGAATAAAGTGGAAACAATTAAGACCCCGGGACTTTTACAACCTTTATCCATTCCAAGTCAACGTTGGGAGGAGATTTCAATGGATTTTATCACAGGTTTACCTAAGTCCGAAGGAAAGAGTGTCATCATGGTGGTAGTTGATAGATTTACCAAGTATGCACACTTTTGTGCATTATCTCATCCATTTAAAGCAAGTACAGTTGCTACTACATTTATGGATAGAATTCAAAAGCTACATGGAAGCCCAAGGGTTATTGTGAGCGACAGAGATCCCATTTTTACCGGAAATTTTTGGACGGAGTTATTTTCTTGTTTGGGTACTCAATTAGCTCATAGCTCATCTTATCATCCTCAATCTGATGGTCAAACTGAGATAGTAAATAAATGTTTGGAAGGATATCTTCGTTGTTTTGTATCTAATAAACAACACAATGGGTCAAGTGGTTACCTCTCGCTGAATGGTGGTATAACACTTCCTTCCATATTGCAGCAAAAATGACCCCATTTATGGCACTTTATGGATATCATCCACCATCGATCACATCATATTTAAGGGAAAATTCGAAGGTTCAAGCAGTGGAAGATCACATCGAGCATCAGCAAGAAGTTCTCCAACTCTTAAAGGATAACCCGAATTTGGCACAAAATCAAATGAAACAACAGGCAGATCAACATCGCAGCGAGAGAAGTTTTGATGTAGGAGATTGGGTATTTTTACGGCTACAACCATATAAACAAATGTCCCTCAAGCAAGCTAACAAGGATAATAAATTATCGCCAAAGTACTATGGTCCTTACAAGGTGTTGCAAAAGATTGGTACTATGGCATACAAATTGGAGCTTCCTGCTTCTTCGCGAGTACATCCAGCTTTCCATGTTTCATGCTTAAAGAAGGTTATAGGTGAAAATCTTCCAGTTCAAACAATATTTCCAGAACTTGATGAGGAAGGAAAATCATATTGGAACCAGAAGCAATCATGGAAACAAGAACTCGACAACTACGGAATCGATCAATTTCAGAGTATCTCATCAAGTGGAAGAACTTACCCACTGAAGATTCTACATGGGAGGATGAGAATTTTATACAGAAGCACCCAGAGCTACTCAAGCATTGAGGACAACACTTTTTTGAAGGAGAGAGGCATGTTAGGTCCCTATATTACTAGTATAGTCCCTTATTGTTGTTAGTGTAACCCCCTTATTGTTATTATTGTACCCTTGTAACCCCCATTTTGTTATTATTGTGCCCTTAAAATATTATTGTTAGGTCGGCTAGGATTACATTGTGGCCCACTAGGATTACATTATGGCCCCATGGACTCCTATATATAGAAAGGAGGTTTTGTAAATTGTATCATCCAAGAATTGTTCATTCATGTAATGTATTGGAGGTTGCCCCCTCAAAGTGGCTTATTTCTAAGGCGTTGATATCTCTTTTCTTCTATTTTTGGAGCTTTTTTCACAACAATTTGACGGTAGAAGTTATGTTTAATTTAGGGTTTTTTTCCCTAGAAGGAAACCCCTATGTTGTATGAGGGTATTGTATTGCGGCTGTGTATCGTGTGTATATTCTGAGCGAGACATAGCAAGGCGGACTGTGTGAGATATCAGAGGATATTACATCGGATCTATTGTAGGTTGTGTCTCTTCATTTTTTCTGAATAATAGAAAGGAAGGACTCGTTGTTTCCATGGATGTAGCCCAAACTAGGTGAACCACATATATCTATGTCTCTCTTGTTTTATATGTTTTCTGTGTTTGTGTTTCCACATATTTTTTGTGTTCCATTACTATGTAACATATAATTTTCTAACAACTGGTATCAAAGAAGAAGGTCTATTTGGCTGATAAAATCACAAGAAATAAGGGTTCCTGATTCAAGTGGGAGCAATGGAGGAATATGGTAAGTTTAGGGTCAAGAAATTTAACAGTCAAAACTACCTGCTGTGGAAGATGCATATGTAAGAGTTTTTGTATCATAAATATTTGTACCTACCATTGAGTGGAAAAACAAAGAAGTTGTCGAGTATGATAGATGTAGAATGGGATATTCTCATTAGAAAGGCACTTGGAACAATACGGTTGTGCCTCACGGCATTGGTAGCCTTTAATATTTCGAAAGAAATAAAAATAGAGGTTTTAATTAAGGCATTAGCGAAACTATATGAAGAAACCTTGGACTCAAATAATGTATTTCTTATGAAAATTTTATTTAATATGAAGATGTCGAAAGGTGGATCTGTTGCTGACCATTTAAATCAATTTAATATGGTTACCAATCAGCTAAGTTCTGTAGGGGTAAACTTTGATGATGAAGTTAGGGCTCTATTATTTTTGTGCTCATTTCCAGAAATATGGAATGGTTTAGTTATGGCCATTAGTAACTCTATCTCTAGATCTAGTACTTTAAATTTTGATGATGTTATCGGTGCTATCCTCAGCGAGGAAATGCGACAGAAAAGCTCTAGTGAGACATCGGGTAATGATTTGAGTGTAGAGACTATGGGAAGAAAAATGGAAAGAGGAAAGATCTCAAGATATCGCAGTAAACCAAGGAAAGGCATATCCAAGTCTCGATCGAGGATAGTCTGCTGGAAATGCAGAAAGAAAGGATATCTCAAGAACGACTGTAAATCTTGGAGGGGAAAAGCAGCAAATGCACAATAAGAAAACAATCATGAAGCAAATCTGACAAGTGATGTGTTACAATATTATTTGATTCTTTCTTTAGAAAATGTTACTGATTCCTAGGTGGTAGATTCAAGGGCTTCATTCCATGCCACACCTAATAATAAATATTTTCATGACTATGTTCAAGGAGATTTTAGACAGGTTCATCTGGGTGATGATAAACCCTATAAAATCATTGGAATGGGTAAAGTTCTTGTAAAACAGAAAAATGGAAACTAATGGTTATTAAAGGACGTAAGGCATGTTCCAAATTTGAAGAAAAATATGATTTCAACAGGGAATTTAGGCGGTGAAGGTTATGTGACAAATTTCACAAATAAAACTTGGAAGGTCACTAAAGGAGCCTTGGTAATAGCAAAAGACAAAAATATTGGTACATTGTATTTATGCAATGGTATTTATAACTCTATTAATGCTTTAAAGTCCAAAGAATAAGATGCAACATTATGGCATCATAGGCTTGAACACATGAGTGAGAAGGGGATGAAGATTCTTCACTCAAGAAATTTGTTGTCGGGTTTGAAGAATATTGATTTGGATTTCTGTGAGAATTGTATTTATGGAAGACATAAGAGAATCATATTTCTTAGAGTTGGGAAATAATAAAAGAGCAAAAAATTAGAACTTGTGCATACATATGTATGGGGACCTTCTCAGATATCATCTCTAGGTGGCTCTCGTTACTATGTTACTTTTATTGATGATCAAACTAGAAAAACTTAGATTTGTTGTATTCAGAATAAATCTGATGTATTTGATACTTTCAAGAAATGGAAAACTTTAGTTGATATTGAGACACGAAATAAGTTGAAGTGTTTGAGATTAGAAAATGGAGGTGAATATTGCAGTAAAGAGTTTGATAGGTACTATTCAGAGCATGGAATTCGTGGAGAGAAGATAGTTCCAAGAACACCACAAGAAAATTGTGTGTCGGAAAGGATGAATGGGACAATAATGGAGTGTGCAAGGTGCATGAGATTTCATGCATGATTACCTTTACAATTTTGGGTAGATGTTGTAGATACTGTTGTTTAACTAATAAATAGAGGGCCTTCAAGTTCCTTGGATGGTGGTATTCTAGAGGAGGCATGGATAGGTAAAAAGGTAAACTACTCTTTTTTAAATCCTTTTGGTTGTGAGGCATTTGTCCATATTAATAAAGAAACTAGAAAAAATCTTGAGGAAAAATCAAAGAAATGTACCTTTCTTGGATATGGTGTTAATGATTTTTTTTATCGCTTATATGATTATGAAAATCACAAAATGATTAGGAGCAGAGATGAAATATTCAATGAAAATGTCTTGTATAAGAATGATTTGTAGGAAAAGAAAAAGGAAAAAGAAAACAAATAATACACAGTTCTTGATGAGATCACTGAAAAAGTAAAGGTGCCTAAAAATAATAATAATCAACAGCCACAACAACAATAAGAACCACAACAGCAACATGCACCTCAAACACCTGAAAGTGGTGTCAGAAGATCCACCAGGATAAGTAGACCCCCTAAACGATATTCTCCTTCATTATATTATTTATTGTTGACTGATTTTGGTGAACTTGAATTTTATGAAGAAGAAATGCATGTCCAACCCAGGAAGAAGTGGGAGCTAGCCATGAAAGAAGAGATGGACTCCTTAATTCATAACCAGACTTGGGCTTAGTTGCATTTCCTACAGGTCAAACAACATTGCTGAATAAATGGTTTTACAAACTGAAGGAAGAAGATGGAGGAAAATAGAGGTACAAAGCTAGACTTGTGGTGAAGGGGTTCACACAGAAGAAAGGTATTGACATTGATGAAATTTTTTGTTCATGCTCTTAAGATGACTTCAATCAAAACTATTTTAAGTCTTGTAGCGGTAGAATATTTGCATATTGAACAGTTAAATGTAAAGACAACATTTCTCCATGGATATTTGGAGGAAGAGATATATATGCAACAAACACAAGAATATGAGGTCAAAGGGAAAGAAAAATTAGTGTGTAGGTTAAAGAAGATCTTGTATGGATTAAAATAGGCTCCAAGGAAGTGGTATCTAAAATTTGGCAGGTTTATGTTTGAACAAGGTTATACTGGATGTCACTATGATCATTGTGTTTATCTAAAAAATAAAAATGATGGCAGCTATATTATATTTTTATTGTATGTAGATGACATGCTTGTTGTAGGGTCTAACATGCAGGAAATAAATTTTCTCAAAAGAACATTGGAAAATTCATTTGCAATTAAGGATTTGGGAGTTGCAAAACTAGTCCTTAGTATGAGAATAACTAAAGATAGGAAAAATCATAAATTAAAATTGTCTCAGAATGAGTACATACAAAAGGTGTTGAAAATATTTATTATGAAGAATGAAAAACCGGTTAGTACAACTTTGGCTACCCATTTCAAAATTAGTAAGGAGATGTGCCCCAAGACCCAAGAAGAAATGTATTATATGTCTAAAGTTCCATATGCGTCAGCAGTTGGAAGCTTAATGTATGAAATGGTCTAAACAAGGCCTAATATTGCACATGCAATGGGAGTTGTAAGTAGGTACATGAACAATCCAGGAAAATAACATTGGATGTTAGTGAAATGGATTCTCAGATATTTGAAAGGTACCACAAATTAAGCATTGTGCTTTGGTGGTTCAAACATTTCTCTACAGGGATATGTTGATGCAGATATGGTAGGTGATAGAGATAATAGGAGGAGCACTACAGGGTATGTATTTACTATGTGTGGCACAACTATCATTTGGATTTAAAAAATGAAAAGTGTTGTTGCACTTTCAACAACAAAAGTAGAGTATGTTGCTGCTATAGAGGCTAGTAAAGAAATGATTTGGTTACAAAGGTTCATGGATGAATTAGGTAAGAATCATGAGATGGGCAGGTTATATAGTGAAATCTAGAGTGTCATTCATCTTGCAGAGAATTCAACATTTCATTCCAGCACTAAACACATACATCTCAAGTACCATTCCATATGTTCAGTGTTGGAAGATGGACACTTGAAGCTGGAAAAGATACACATTAGACATAATCCTAAAGATATGCTACCAAAATTTGTAACCAGGGAGAAATTGAGATTATGCTCAGTTTCATTTGGTCTTCAAGTCTGATGATGAATATGAGAAAAAACCAGGTCCAAAGTGGAGTAATTTTCCAGCAAATGAAGCAGCAATGGAGTTTCTACAATCAGTCTCTTAGTGGGATATTGTTGGTTGTGGAGCCCCGTTGTCTTCCTTATTTATATGTATCACCACATTGGACCCTTGTTCTTAATGTGGCGACAACGTCGTCTGTCATTTGATCACCGTCAGAGGGGTCCACGGGGGGCGATGGAGACCTTTTGGAGCCCCCCTTGGCGTGGGGTTTTTGGGGCAGCATCCCTGAAGCTCAAAATAAATGTAAAATTGCCTTTGTAAAATATTGTAATTTCATAGTCAATCTGGGCCGTTCATTAGGAAGATGATCTGACGGTAGAAGTTATGTTTAATTTAGGTTTTCTTGCCCTAGAAGGAAACCCCTCTTTTGTATGAGGGTATTGTATTGCGGCTATGTACCATGTGTATATTCTGAGTGAGAAATGACAAGAGGGACTGTGTGAGAGAGTAGAGGATATTACATCGTATCTGTTGTAGGTTGTGTCTCTTCATTTTTTGTTGGATAATAGAAAGGAAGGTATATTTGTTTCCATGGACATATCCCATGCTAGGTGAACCACATATATCTATGTCTCTCTTGTTTTATATGTTTTTCTATATTTTTGTTTCTGCATATTTTATTTGTTCCATTTCTCTGTAATATATAGTTTTCTAAAAAAAAATTGTAAAGCGTTGGTTTGATAGAAAATCCGTAGGTGAAAATATCTTTGATTTGGGTGACCTATTTTTGAAATGGGATAAACCCCATGAAGACAAAGGTAAACACACTAAGTTCCAGCGATTGTGGATTGGACCATTTATAATCGAAGAGAGGCTCTACCACTACATCTTCAAGATGAAATAATATGATGGAAGGATTAACCCTCTTCCCATAAATGACTGAGACCTTAAGCATTACTTTCAGTAGTATATACAATATTCACTTTGCGTACATATTGTTTTGTGATTTATTTTTCTTTTGTCTGAGTTAGTTATGTGTTTTTTTTGTATTAGTGTCGTGTCATGTCTTACACTTGGTCATTGTACATAAATAAGACCTATGTGTAAACTGCATGGCCCAAAGGCTTTGTGGTTCAATTAAAGAGAAGTGTGACAACTGCAACACTTAGATTTTTGTTTATTATTCTTATTTGTTTTAGAAAATGTCATAGGTTTAGGTTAGTATAAATGTAAAATATGATTCTTCCAATAGGATAACCTAGAGGGGACCAGTTAGATTCATTCTCATGCTAACATATGGACTGCTCAACTTGGTATATGTTTACCTTTGTGTTAAGACTTTTCCAATCTAGAAGAGAAGGGATAAGGGGAAAATCTAAAGTGAGCAAACCTAAATCAAAGCCATTAAAAAACTTATTTGAAGGAGAAACCTCCTTTTCTCTCAATAAGTCAGAATCCTTTTTCCACTTATTGAAAATAATAATTTTCAATGCATAGTTCTATTAAAAAGTTAAATTAAGGGTTAACTAGGAGAAAGGCTTCATGTGCAAGGAGGTGAAGCAATTGACTTCATCGATGTACTGTTAAGGCTCACTGGTAGTGAAGCAATGTTTGTGTTCCTGAAGTGACTCCACTAGGGTATTGTCCAAGTCTAGTGGTAGCAAACCAACACCAGAGATGAAAACTCTATAATTTGAATATTATAAACTTTCCTTGCACATTACCCTTTCCTAAATTGAACTAATTGTGATATTGTGTATCTCTGTGTGAGTTCAACCAAGTAGAGAAAATAGAATATGCCATGCACAAAACCAAGTCGAAATTGGAATTTTGGGAAATCAATGCTTCATGAAAGTCTAACCCTTAACCGAAAGTTATTCACATATAAAGAACTAAATTTTTCCCAGTGTGTTGCCAAGTGTTGCTACAACGCCCTTCAAAATTTCTCTACATTCGAATTTTTTAGCCTAATTCATTGTTGTATCAAGTTTTTCTTTGGTCACCAAGTGTCATTTTGTGTTGTTTCATATGTCTTAATTGTTCTTCAATGTTCTTTATCAGGTGTCATTGCATTGATTACAACATCTCTATATACATTTCATATTCATAACACCTTTGTTGTTGTAAAACAACACTTTTGAGTTGCAGTCACACACACTTCACTGTTTATACTTTGGGAACATGCGTAAAGTGGTGTTTTTATGTATATTTATTATTAATCAAGCTTGTCTATGTTTTCTTGATGAGTTACCATGTGTCACACATGTTTTTATGTCTATAACTCATCTTACTCACCCCTTGACCAATCATCCAGACTTAGAAAAAAATTGGCTACAAAACGATCCCATTAAGGAAAAGAACACATGAGCGCACTCCAAATCCTTGACAGGAGACACTTCATTATTCAAAAGTGTGTCCTCCTTGAGAATTTAGTGTAGTCAAAAATCATGAATACCTTTCCTTGTTCTAAATTGTGCCCTCCAAAATGAATAAGTCTTCCTTGAGTGCACTCCGTTGACTTGAAGAAGTGTGCCCTTCTTGAGCACACCGGTGCACCTTGAAGACCCGAAGCTCAATCCTTCATCCTTCCTCTATGCGCCATGCACCCTCCTAAACTGATTGAGTGCACTACCGTTCCCTAAAGTCATAAATCCCCAGCCTTCAGCCTTCAAGAGTGTGTCTTTCACCCGTCCTGAGGCCTCTTGAGTATATGAGTGCGCCCCGAACACATGAAGCCTCAGCGTTCAGCCTTCATGAGTGTGTCATGTGCCCTCCCTCTCTCCCTTGAGTGCATATCAAACTTTGGAAGAATGAAGCTTTCCCCTTCGTCCTTTGGAATTGTGACATGTGCCCCGCCTTGAATTCCTTCTTCCTTTGAGTGCATGAGCACATGTCGAAGCCTTGAATCTCCTTCTCAATTCTTCAGCCATTCAAAGTGTTCCCTTGTGCCCTGAAGCTCATTTTACCGTTTTAAGCACACCAAAAATGCATTCAAACCATAAAATCTACATAAAACATGGTATAGTAGGATATTTTTAAACTGATAGTTGCTCATCATGAGTGATTGTAGAAACAAGTATTCTAGGGACTTCATGGTAAGCACACGCGAGGAATATCAGGTGAAGAAGATAAATAAAGGAAGCATGACAAGAAGCAAGAACACTCTTGAAACTTGATGATCAAAGTACCCTAAAGAATCCAATATTGAATACCCTTTGGAAGGTGGAAGTGTTATGATTAGAAGATAAGCAAAGAACAAATACAGTGGAATCCATGTCGACATTGAAGCAAGTCCATGTCATAAATAATAATTTCTTTCGAATTAATCACATAATACTATTTGGTCGATGTTTTGAACCAACTGATGTGGTTCATCCTTAGGACAAAGGTGAAAAAAGCAATCGATCCTAAAAAATAAATAGAAAGGATGCATCAGGGTCTAGATCCAATCGTTAGTAAATTAGTGATTAAATTAGTTAAAATAATATTTATTTATAAATTAGTTGTTAGGAATTAGTTATTAAAATGTTATTTAGTTAAATTAGTTGTTAGGAATTTATTTATTTTAATACTAGATATATTAAATAAATTAATTTATATTATTATAAGAATTAAATAAAATAATAAAATTACAAGGGTTCAGAATTAGGAATTAGTCTTTAGTTAATTATTTATTAAACAATTAAAATAATATTTAGTTATAAACTAACTGTTAGGAATTAGTATTTATTTATTTTAATTTTATAGATATCCATTAATTAAATTAAATTATAAGAATAAAATAAAATTAATAATAATACAAGGGTTAACAATGAATAGAAAGTATTAGAATATTTTTTAGAATAAGTTTAATATTTTTATTAATATAAATTAAATTTTTAATTTTTAATGAGAATCCAAATATAAGAAACACATTAAAATAAGTAATTATTCTTATTGAAATGACTATAATAAAATGATTAATGAGATTATAACAAGAAAAGTATGCAATATTTAGTTTTTAAAAAAAAGAGGAGAGAAAGAATTAAAAAAGAGACAAAGGGTGGAGTCAAGAAGAGAGGGTCAGAATATAGCTTTTACTTAATTTCAAACCATCATCCTTGTTGAGATTGATTTCATGCTTCTCAATCTCCATAGCCTCTCTAATATTCTTTTGGTGGAAGTGATCAACTCTAGCAATGACTCTAGAATCCTCAATGCATACATGGTGAGTGGATTTCAACGCATATTCAGCTAGAGGTGATGACTTGTAATGATTTTGCATATTTTCTATTGCATGATATTGGATTCTCTGGTTAATGGAGTGACTAGTTTCTCCAATGTAGGGAAACCCATGTTGTCAGTCCTAATCATCCAAGATAGTGACGTCTCTAGTTTGATCATATGATGATGTGGAAGTCAAAATGTAAAATTGTAATCATTGTAAAGGACAAACAAGTAGAATTCCAGGAGTCATATGTGGACTCAATAGTCATGGAATTCCAAAGGAAATATAATACGAAAAGACATATGTAATTCCAAACGTCATTCAGAACTCCAAAGGTCATAGAATTCCAATGGTCACTAGAAGTTAGAAAGTAAAGATTCATGAGGATATGAAAGGTCATTCATCAAGTTATAAATAGCTCCTCATTTCTCATGTAAAGTAATTTTAACCTTGGCTTCTCGCACAAGGCATGAGAGAGACAAGTTAGTACTTTTGAGGAGCAAGTAGTGGCTCCAAAGGTCCATTATTGGAGTAAGTGATGTTCGTTGTATAAATGCATTTTGGAACTTCTATTCAATATTTGAAGCCTTATGGCTAGAATGTTTTCATACATGGATTATGAATGTTTGTAATATTATTCTATGAATATTTATGGTTCATTTTTTCTTTCACCAATACTAAGGTAGTTGAACTATTTCAGTTATTTTAGTGCTTATCTTATTGAGAATGTGTTGTAATGTTTGTAACAATCATCATGTATTTGTTGACTATTCTGTTGGATGTTAGAAGAAAAAATCATGTTTATGTGTGTGTTTATTAGGGTGGTACTATTACCTCTCTCTTAGAAGCTCACTTTCTCTCCCCTCTATAGTAGAAGAATCTTTATGCACCTACAACTGAACATTCATTAGGCACACCTGTGTTTTGAAGGCACATATGTGATTCTCTCTCTTGTTGACATCTAAAGACAAGGAAGATATTTAAGTAGATGGAAGTCAAGCCATATTCTGGATAGGAATATTATAAGAAACTGTGTTAGGTCTAATTGGGACTGCATATCAAGGAGACCCCTTTGAATGTTGACAATTCCAACAATTTCAACAACAGGAAAGAGAGATGATCTATATTAGTTGACCAAGGGAGCCTTGACCATTAGCAATGCTAAAAAATTGTTAGAGTAAATTTCCACCAAATTAAAACAAGATAAATCCAATTCAAAGTCCCTTCATTTTGCAAAATCAGAGCTACAAGTAGTTGCTTTTAAAACTTGGGGTAGACCCATACCATAAAGTTGTTGTGGAGGCTATTATAAAAATCTCATAATCTAAAATTCAATCATTGATGTAATGGATCAAGATGCATGCTACAGAGCATGTCAAAATAGAGTTGGCCCAGGTGGAGAATGAAAAATAAATTATAGCCAAAGAACTAATAGAGTAGGTTGCAAAGCTTCAACAAATAATCGACTCCCATATCTGTGTTGTGATTGTGCCAGAAAATCCATAGAATCCTATCAAGAAGAGGAACAAGGATATCACATATT
This sequence comes from Pinus albicaulis, assembly GCA_034641835.2. Lineage (NCBI taxonomy): Eukaryota > Viridiplantae > Streptophyta > Pinopsida > Pinales > Pinaceae > Pinus > Pinus albicaulis. The sequence continues at coordinate 281,646,973 of CM076581.1, forward strand.
TGTTGTTATCAAAGAGTGAGATTAATAATATACATATCAACTTGAACAACACCGAGTACATTCTTGAAAAAGGAGAAACAAATCCAGTCCACCCAGGAAATTGTGGAACAAATTAATAATAAATAGAAGGCGGCATAAGATGAGATTAAAGGACTGAAGAATAGATTTAAAAGGAAAAATTTCCCTCATTGAAGCTAAGAAAATAATCTAGGATAAAATATATTTCTAAAATGAAGAACATATGGGAAAACATGAACTTAGTTTTAGAATAAAATTTTTCAGTTAGGGATATCGAATTCTTCATCCTATAACCTAAAAATGCAGATGTTTGAAATGCCATCTCAATGATAAATAAACCAATGAACTTAGAGCCATGGATATCATAGATATGATACGATCAATCATTGGGATTACTAAAGTGATCCATAAAGAAACAGTGAGGGCTAAAGTTGAGGAGTGTTTGAATGATCTAGCCAAATTGGTAGTTGCATTCAATTTGAATTTTGATTAGAGAACTAGGGTAGGGTTACCTAGTTGTTGAGAATTCCAAGGAAACCTACTTATGTGGGAGCAGTAGAAGTAGCTATCAGTGGAGTCCAAGAGTAAATTAGACTCTTCTCGTGAAAATAATTTCCACCCTCAAGGGCTAGACTATAGTAACCTATTTGCAGAGGGATTTCCAGCTTCTTTGGATAGTGAAGACCTTGTTTACTAGCAAGCCCAATTACAACAAGCTTACAAATATGAATATAGCATACAATACTTTCTTTCGTTCTCCTACACTAGATCCAGTACTATGGAAAATATGTGATTTTTTTAACCCACCACAATTCTAAATGGTGGAGCCTGGGTCCACCCCAAGAGATCAATTGAGCCAACAATAAAGATTTTTTTGATTTGGATATCATGAAATATCATTGTCATTTTGTAATATTGTAAATATTTTTTTTTTCAATAAGGAATCAAATATGTTATGTAATCATTAGGAAAACTAATCCAATGGCATGATCGCACAACTGGGTATCTCATACAGTTGTACACTTCAATATATTTTTGTAGCTATTCTTGTTTTGACTCTCCTTATAAAAGGCAAGAAAGAAGAATTATTAAGTGTTCAATTTTTTTATCCATAAGCTGTAAATTTATATGTGTTTTGTAACTTTTGGAATTTATGAGATTTATATTGTTATTGAATATTAATGATGAACTTTTAGGTGATTCCAAGCACTAAGATTTATAGTGTGTAATAATTTCTTTGTTTATCCTTAGCTGCTAGATTCAATCTTATATAACATAATTACCTATGTTATGTTATGGAAAATGGTACCTATAATGTATGGGATTGCAAGCCTTAAAATGCATTCCATGGTTTTCGTATCTCATTTCCTCTGTCTTTTTCATGATTCTACCTAGAATTTAGTCTACATGATTCTATCATTAGCCCTCTGCACTAGGTTTCTTCCTTATATTTATTATTTTCACCTATACTACAACAACTAATTAAACTGCATTCTCTATATTTAGGCCAAAAAAACTGAATATTAATTATTTGGAATGAAATATTGTATATATATAAATTGGATTTGCCTCTGAGCAAGGTAATTGAACTAGATTTAGAAATTTTATATCTAAGTCTTGAGAATAACACATTTATGTTCAAGACACATTGTTGTGGTGGATTCGACACATGGGTGTACGAAATCACATGCATTTAGAGAATGTGGTCTTTTCTCTAAACCATAAGTAACAAATGATATCTAGGGGGAGCTTAGAAGTATAAGACTTAAAATGAAGTAATACACTTAAGTATGCTCTATTAAAAAACTAAAACTAAAAACACAAAAGAAGCTATAAACAGTTCCAAACAGTAACAAGGTAAACAACGGCTCGATGGCATTCTTCTTATTGAATGCTTGGAATGAAACCAAATCTTACCCACTTGTCGAAGGGCCTAGGCAGTGGCTCTAGGACCCGACACAAGGATGTTTTTCCTTCAAGTTCTACCTTCTGACACAGTTCAAATCTCTCTCTCTGCTGCAATGGGCTAAGATTGTTGGGTGGCCAAAAATTGAGTCCTCTTCTTCAGCTCTTTCTCCTTGGCTCACACAAGCAGCTGGTGTTGCTTGGGAAAATTTGGCCAGCATAACCTTCTAATCACCCATTATTGATCTCTTTGAGGGTTTATATATGTGAGCTTTCAAACCTCCTTTCCTCCCTTAGTACATGGTGGATAGTGACGCAAGGGAGGGGCAATATTCCATTGTGGGCTGAAATATGCTTTTGTGTGCTCACACAAGGCCTAAGGAGGCACTGGTGTCATCCTTAGGTGGCTTTCACATAAGGAGAAACTATCATTTGCTTGCTTGTGGTCCTAGAAAGGGACTTTTTTCCATTTCTAGGAATTTGCGCTTATCGGGCTCCAGTGCGCGCAGAAGGCACTCTTCTCGAAGAAAAAAGCGCGCATTCGGGCATTTATGACTAGTTCAATCTTGAATTGATCAAAACCTTAGAGATTCTAAATACTTTTGATTCCATAATGTATCCTTGTCCTGTAAATCCTTAGGCTCGACATTAACTGATGTCATTTTCTGCTTTACGATTTTCCAGTGTTAACAGATGCCCCCTAATGTGTGAGGTCTAGGAAGAACTGTATAGTCGAAATACATTATAGTTTCTTTTCTGTATCGTATGCAAAGAGAGAGAGAGAGAGAGCGAAGCCTGCATGTAGAAGAGACAACACCTTGCACCAGTTCCAAGATAACCACTGCCTAAGGGACCCCCTGCAAGTAGACAAAATATACAACATATTTGCAAAATTTCAACGAGGCGGGCATGTCCCATGCTCGTGATGCTATGGTTAGTTAAACAAAATTGATAGATACATTTACTGTCTGTGTCACTACTGTGGTAGTGATGTTGGTGGTTGCTGACGACGACTGTTGACGCCCTCAAGGGCATTTTTTCTTTGATGATAGGTGGAAAGTGGTACCCATATGCGTAAGTATGGCATATCACTGTGAAATGTATGCATATGTACTGGCTGGGACCTTCCTGTGTAAGCATTGTTGTCATAGATGCTTATAAAGGCACGGGTCTTCGACGGATCTTGATCAAAGTGCAATGGTTGTAAGGTACAATGCCATCGTGACATGAAAGCTTTTGTTGTAGTCGAATGTCAAGAGGATCGATGACATCTATGGAAAATGATGTCTCCCATAGTGCCACCCAAGGATACCCCTTTACATGAGGAGGGGTTATCCAAGGTACCGCTTTCTTTTTGGAAAAGAGGTGTTGATGTCGACAAAAAGGAAGCCTTAATCAAACCATAATGGGTTTAACATAGGCATGTTGGTGAGCGGTGGCTGACAATGGATGATGGGGATTCAGTGGCCTGAGGTCGAACTATATTTGAGTAGCTTGGCGGCAGTCATAGGTATTTCTGAAGGGAAAAATCCATGGAGTCAGTAGGACTTCCAGGACGGGTATGAACTAGCTATGATTTTCGTAACGGTGTGTGCATGGAGGGTATGAAATACTTCGACCAAGGGAGATGGGGGACTGCTGCCATGGGAGGAAAAAGTGAAATATGAGGGCAAAGAGGCGAAGGGCGTTGTTTGTGATCTTTGTACACTTACCAAAAGAATAAAATAATGGGGTTTGGTTTGTACAAAACATAAAGACGGGTACCCCAAAACATGAAAGAGGGTCACTCACTTGATGGTGTGAGGACGGTGTTTTTTTGTGGGTAGGGGTCCCATTTGTTGGTCTTATGTGTGGGTTTGATGAAGCGGAAGATGTCGTAGATGGGTTCATGTTGATGGAGGTATGGTGGGCCAAATGTGGTGCGCTAAGTCACATGACCATTTACTACGTTATATTATCTTTGCATTGTACAGGATAAACAACAATAAATAAGGGATTATGGCCCTAATCCTATTCAGTTGTACTTACTGATTTTGGGAGATAATAGGTGTTAGCAGAACCTTTCTTGTCGTTGCAATTAGCCTGTGTACCAGGGATTAGCAATACTATGCCGAGGTAACTCTCATGACGTCTTGTATTTTGATTTTTCTAGTTTGGTGATGTCAGGGCCCGTACAAATTAGGTTTGTATGGCCTCAAAGGGGCTTTTTTCCCTATATTGCACGTGCGATCTAGGGAAATAGGTGAACCCTTGCACATATTTCTCAGGTACAACTGCGCAAAGGCACGTTGTCCTTGCTTCTTTGTGCACAACGGCACGCCTATAAATGAAATAGGGGCACAAGGGCAATGTTTTAAAAAAAAAAAAACTTGGGTTTTTTGTTGTCCTTAATGATTTTTCTCCTTTGTACTGATGGTTGCCTATTGCTTGGCAAGTTAGTGTGGAGAAAGCGAGATTGGCCCGAGATTCGAACTGCTCTGGCTGCTGATGCTGGGGCACGCTGTCATTTGGCCGCATGGGGCCTCCTGAAATTTGCTGAGAATGAGTTCCTTCGGTCACAGGACCAACTTCTACGTTATATTATACGGAATTGGCACCGGAGGAACAACATGTTTGTCCTAAGGGGGACGAACTTGATTATCCGTCTGGAGATGGATATTTACTTTGTGACCAGATTACTACCTCAGGGAGAGGCGCTGAGGTATCCACTTCCTGCTGGGCGGGTGAACATGGACAGGTTCCGGCGGCGGCATTGTGGTGGTGTTCCTCCTTGCGAGGGGTGCATCAATATCACCTCAATGACGGATGTGGTCGAGCGGTGTGCTCGCCATTATTGTGCGACTCGTGGGGGTCGAGGGAGCCACGTATGAGGAGGTGGGCTCCAGTGATGCCACGCGGTGGTGGTGGCAGAGTGGGTCGTTATTAGAATGACACAATGGAGGCCTGGTTCAAGGCCAATCCGCAGATGTTATTTCCATACCCTTACGCGGGGATGGACTTTCAGGGTTATCCAGATATTGGTCTCCCTTTTGGTTATGTTTTGGGACCCGCAGTTATGTGTTATATTTCTGCATTTTACTTGATTTTTTTGTGTTCTTGAGTGTTTTTCATTGACATTGACATTATTTTGGTTACTCGTGCAGATGTTGACGAGGTGGTATGCCCAGTGGCCCAACTGGTGGATCACATCCCTCTACCACGACCGCCTGGTGGTCGGGGAGGTGGTGCTGTAGGTGGACCGAGCGAGGGTGTCGGTGGACCGGGCGGGGATGGTGCTGGTCCTTCTGGTGAGGGAAGCAGCAAAAGTGTCACTGAGGTAGCAGAAGAGAGAGCTCATGCAGATGCGACTGAGGCGCGTATCATAGCACTTGCAGCTCAGGTAGAGGCCCTAGAGGACCTATGGGGTCGAGTGGACCATTTGACCCATAGGATGCCTGCTCAAGGTTGTATGGATGACTTCGAGGAGATATGGTTAGAGACGGTGATGGCCCATGAGAGGGACTACTGGCCTACTCTATGACGGGTAGCTATCGCAGTGGCGACAACAGCTCCAGTGGTGGTACCAGGAGCAGTGGTGGGCCCAGGTGCTCCTCCTGAGGGAGCACCCCCTTAGGGTAGATTTGTACACAGGGAAAGTACTCATTATGAGGATGCATCCCTTATTTTTGACGACCTCTGTATTTTTGTGCTAGCCAATGGGCCAGCAATACTATTTTTTTGTACTCTGATACACATATTTTTTGATATATATATGAGAGATATTTTTGCGGCTCTACATGGTGTCATGTCTATTTTGGTTTACAAATTTGTGTTATGCTGATGGATATACATGTTTTCTTCTTTTGTGTATGGTGATTTACTCGCGATGCATTCCAGTCTAGGATGTTGTTAGCTATGCAATCAACTGTTTGGTTTCGATTCCTTGATACATGTGAGAATGTAATATAATCAAATTGTCTGCTTAATCTTCTGGCACGCAAATATTTTCTAAATAGGTTTGAATCCCTGGTTTCAAATGTTTGGTTTAACTACGAGACTACTAACTGGGAATCTAGGTAGACATGCATATGGCGGATGCCCTGGTGGAGGGCCTCGCACATAAGTTCGATAACGGCCTCATTTTTTTCCTGATTGTTGGTTGTTGAATCGATGCACACACCGTTTGAACACAGTGGTGATCGGTCAGGGTAGTAGATGACCCAGGCGGCTGCAACTAAGTTTTGATACCATCGCGATGCTCCATCAGTAAATCTGAAATAAGGTTCAAATTGGTGATCCATGGTGATATTTTGACCGTGCTTAGGTTTTTTTGGGTCAAAAATATTTTGTTATTGGGATTTTTGTGTACTCTAACTCTAGGGGATAAGGGCTACTGGGGCCCTTATGGATAGAATTTCTTGAGGTAAAGTTTGTTGATGGGGTTAGTGAGGTAGGTCCTGTCCGGTTCCGTCAAGATGTATGCCCCCTATCGGAGGCAATGTTTGATGATATAGGGCCCTTTCCATAGGGTTTCAAACTTTCCTGGCCCTAAGGCTTCTTTTGCGACATCATAGTGAAGGACTAGCTCTCCTTCAGTAAATGAGCGGGGGGTGATGCGGCTGTCGAATGATTATTTTACCCTTTTCTTATGGGCCCCATTATGTTGAAGCGATTGGTGCATGTTTTCATCAACTAGCTCTAGTTGTACTAGGCATTGTTCTAGAGGTTGGGTGTCATCAAGGAGGTCGATGGTTCTATGCAAGTTTGGGATCTCCTGGAAATCGATACAAGGGCACAAGGTTCCTTGGTTTTTTGTGACAAGAATAAAGCTGAATTCCTGTGATGGAGGGGTTGTTGAAATCCTATTTTGGGCATGCGATGACACAAGTCGTATGTGATGAGTTGTGTCACTGGCATGCAGAGAGGAAAGGATCTCCGTAATGGAGTCCTGAGTGAGCCGATAGGTGGCCTTCCCGCTAGGATAGTCGATTCCTGGTAGATGGAAGTTGATCTTATCGCGGAGGTGTCTGAACGTCTGTAGCAATGGAGATCCCTCTGGTGCATGATTATGACTGGTGAAAATGGTGCAGGGTATCACAACACTGACAAAGTAGATAGTGTGAGAATATACACTACTCGATGTTCCAAATGTGGACGGTTGGAAAGGGTCTGTTGCAGACCAAGTTGTCTTCTGTTTCCATTTTTGCGTCATGGGTTGAAAACTGCCTCCCTTTTTGGTGGGTGGATGACTTAATGCTGCTCTAGCTGCTTTCAGCTTGGGGAGATGCGTGCACTTAAATGTATGATGAAAGTGTGAGAAAATCCGGTAGTAAGTACGTGTGATCTTCTCTTGATTAGAGAGAAGCTTTTGGCGGAGAGACGAGATTATGTGGAGACTCTTCACAAGGGGTTTGGGTTCTCTGCATTGGTTAATTAGGTGATCGTTTAGATCACATAGGTCGCATGTTATCCTGGGCTTGGCCTGGCATTTATGTGATTGGTGTGTGACCTTAGCAGGCATGACGAACTGCCCTGGTGGCGGGGTCGTTGGGTCGATGATGTATCATTTATGCCATTCTTGGAGGGCGTTCGTCCTCTTTTCTACGGCATTAATCATGTCGATAGTGGGACGTATTCGTGAGACATTAGTAAAATGTTGGTCGTAATGATTATCCTAACATATCAGGAAAAATTTCCACGATATGGGTCTCGCATCATGCGTGGTCTGAGGCTAGGAAAGGTACCATTGTCGGTATGCTGCTAAGTCAGGGCAGTGGACTATTATATGGTCCATCTGCTTGCATAATGTGCATGCGGGCGGCCTTCATGAAGTGCCTATAGGGGTAACTATGGGTTTCCCACTAGGTCGTTCTTCGTTTTTCAAAAGCATGATAGACTCACTCATCTCCTCTACTTGAGTCATGGAGCTGCAGATGTATTCGGCATCCAGATAGTCTTCTTGGGAGAGACGAACTATGGCTGAACGGAGACTAGCAAGGGCTAGTCGAAAGCGAGGTATGTAGTGACAATCCTCCAATAAGTGATTGTCGGCGTATAACGAGCATGTGAATTGTGTTGCCCGTAGTCCCACATAGTAGACCCTTTCGATTGGATACCATCTGTGTATGAGTTCTAATGCGACACACTCTTCGAGGTAGTGGCCATGTTCATCACATAGCATGCAACGTATAATGGGCATTACTGGGGGGCATTCTACATATTGGTGCTCCTCTTATAAGTACAAGATGGTGCACGGCTCGTCATTAATAGACAGGGTGGAGGGATCCTCTTGATAGGATCACTCAATCGCATGTAAGGCGTCCCTATACTGTGGGACTTCTAGACAGTGGTGGGTATAATGTCCGTAGGTGTCACATAGGGCACATGCATGATTGGTACGTAGCGGTTTTCCTGTACTTTTGGTGGCAAGTTCCTTTTTATGGGAATGTCATTTTGAGGTGCGTGCCTCGCAGCCGAGGAGTGGTTTTAACTCGTCCAACTCCGGGAATATTTGAGTAGGGTGTCCTATGACATCACATATAGTGCAGGTAGATGACTCCCACTACATGGTGGGGGTCACCACTTTCTTTCCTTTCTTGGCGATTTTCTTTATCGTGGTCACCAGTTTCACAATGTGGATTTCCCTTGTGGGGGTGGTTTCGACTGCTACTTGGGTAGGTTGGGGCTCCTCAGGACTGGGGGGCTGTAACCCAAATGCAGTAACGTTGGTAGTTGGTAGTCCTCGAGGGGGAATGAGATACCACACTAGGAATGCCAACGATATGTTGGGTAGTACCAGTGTTGCCAAGACCTGCTGGGAGGTGAAGCCAGGAGGTGGGTATAGGAAAGGAGTTTGGGAGGTGACATAGACTATGGAGGCTACAGTAGTTGATGCCTCAGTGTTGTTACTGCTTGAGTCTGTGTCCTGACTAACCTCGGTGCTTGATGTGGACATCATGCACACCACGGCCCCTATGGCATTAGGTGATACCTTAGGGATAATAGGAGGATCTCCTAGGAATGAACCTAGGACAAACAACGGTTTGAATTGCCCAGGGCCATATTCTTGATACCGTACAAGACCATCAGTGGCTATGTCTACATAGGGTAGAACCATATCTGTGTTGGTCAAAGGATGCTTTTGAGTGTCCGTTACCTGGTCTACCGTAATGATTCGATCCTCGTGGGGAAACATCATGATGCAGAAAACGGAGGATGCTATGGCAGACATGGCATACATGTAACTCTGTGCAAGGAGTATATTGTAATCCAAGTGAGCGTCCAAGACTTCAATGTCTATGTGGACCATTTTTCCGGCTAAGCAGACCAGTACATTTTGGAAGAGACCAATGGGGTTCGAGGGCCGGCCGTCGTATGCTCTGAGTGTGATGACGGAAGGTTTGAGTTCTGGGGCTCCTAACTTCTGCCATACATTTTTTGACATGATGCACGTCGACACACCCTCATCAATGAAACATCGATGAATAGTGATATTCTGTATCGATATTGGTATCTGGAAGGCGACCATGGAGGGAAGCCTAGGGGTGGCTTTATCTAAATCAAAAGCCATCATGCGCGTGTCGGCAGGTTCAATGGTGCCTAAGGCAGAAAGTAGGGCTTTTCGCTACTTTGGGCATGACTGTAGTACCTCTAAAGCGGACATAGCAGCAGGTGACTGGGCTAGATCGTCTACGATGTTGTAATCGTGGGCTGATTTAGATTAGTTACCTACTCGCCTATTAGGCCCTTTAACCATTTTTGGAAATGGCTCCAAAGGAATCTTTGGAATGGTCAAAGGTGCAGTCAGAGCGCTCGTACTAGCCCCTAACATACCGGTGTCTGGTGGGGTGTCATAGTTTCGATTCCAGGTTTGGAAAAACATTTCTTCCCCAGCCATGTAAATTTCGTGGTTGTTTTTCTCAAAATCGTTGGGGTTTTTCTACTGAGTGTTGACCGTTCCTTGATGGGGGAAGGGTTCTTGCATAACTACAGTTTTCTGGGAAGATCCTCCTTGTCCTCAGTTACTCTAAAGCTTTTTAAGCTCAGGGAGTTGTTGCACTGAAAATTGTCACCTTGACATTCTGCTATCCGTATGAGCTCATTATCACTCATACTTTACTCTTTTGCAAGTCTAAAAACATCAGTTCCTCATGTCAAGCCTTAAAAATAATAGAAAAGCTCTCAAAAGTCTCTAAAACTCTGGTACGTACTTTCTCTTTGTCTTACCTGCGGTCCCGCACCTAATGGTCATGTCTCCTGCGTACCTGACTGCACTTTCTCTGTGTTAAGGGTGCGAACCCCTGTAAAATATTAAAAGGGCGCAAGTAAACACAAAAATCTCACTTTCAGTCATTTTTAGAAGCTTCTAGAAGGAATCTTGCGGTGGCAAGTCCGCACTTTTCAGGTTCATGTATCCCATGCCTTAAGGAGCTAACCCCCTGATGTGAGGAGCTTATCCCTTTGAAGGAGGATTCTATCCCTTTATAGGTGGAACTGTAACCTCCTCTTTTGCACTATAAAAAGAGGCATAGGGCAGCCTCAAAGGGTTACTAAACAACTAGACAACTAGACAATTGAGGAGTTCAAGCTTTAGTATTATTTGAGGTAAAGTGTTGTTGGAACTTAGACTCCTTTAGCTGAGATTTTATAAGGAAATATTACTTACCTGTATGTATCTCGGTTGGAAGAGTGCAAGGCTTGTCATAGTAAAGGAAATTCCTGCTTCGGACCCCGAGAAGACCTGTTCAACATCAAGGCTGAAAAGGTTGTAAGGTTCTTCTACTATTTCAAAGTTAATACAAATAAGTTTGTTTTTCTCAATAAGCTGTCAATTGATTGTTTATTTTATGGATTCCTTGATGACCATAATAGATATGATTTATGAATATATGCTATGCAGGTGCTATTTGATGTTTGTTTGTTTGTGATTGTAGTTCTTCGAAGATAACTCTTTCGGGCAACTGAAGGATGACTACTACAAACAAGCGTTGGATCAAGGTAGGATCGTAACACTCTTGTAGCATTTACTTATAAATCATTATATATCTATAGAAAGATAGATTTAATTGTCTGTTTGTTGCTAGACTATCTTTTGATACTAGGGAGATCGGTCTTGTCTGCAAGATCGATTTATCCGACCAGCAAATTGGCAACTCCACTGGGGAAAGGTTTTTGATTTTTTGTTTTCCTTTGTTTTGACTTGAGAAAATGATTTTTTATGGTTTTAGATTGATGTATACTGGCTTTGGTAGCTTAGTTTTACTTTTCTTTCAAAAAAATTTAGAATTTTTTTGTTTTTCTTGAAGTTTTCTGGGGACTGCACATTTTCTTCACACACAATGCGGGCATCTCCGCACTTTCATTGAGTAACCAGTGCGGGACCGCACTTGTTTAATCTAGAGCCTGCGGACCCTGTCAAATTTTTGAAAAACTTGAGATTTCTCCTTCCAGTTTGAGTTTAGATTTAATTTAGGATTCTTAGCATCTACCCAGATCTGTATTTTTCTGTCAAAAAGCCTTGTTTATGAGTTTCTTTCAGCAAATTTTTCATCTCATCAATCTCCGTTAAGTTAATTGGGTGTTTTGAGTCTCTTTTTTGAGAAATTATTAATTTGATCTCCTTTGGTCATTACTTGGAGGTTTGTCTCAGTCTTTTCACAATTTTGCATCTTTTTTCTTTTGTTTTTGCTAAATGAGTGTTAATCGCCTTTGAGTATTTTTATTTTTGATCTTTGGAACTCTCACCCAATTTTCTTTACTGGCACTTGATTGGTTCTTAGATTACATTAGAATCATCTTGTGTTTGAGAATTCTCTTGCATAGATCACATTTGCATAATTAGAATTCTCATTTTCAGAATATGAGTGAAAAATGTGCATAGATTACATTTGCATACTTTTCAAGTGAATTGTGCTTAGATTACAATTGCATAGTTTACATTCTGAAAAATCAATCGTAGATTTAGATCAGTTTTCTTTGATTTTAATTTACATGTTTTTATGCTTGTTTTAAAAACACAAAAAAAAATTGTTTTGAATTGATTAGCATTAGTTTTTCTTAATGAAATTAGTGCATTAGAGAATTTGTTATATTTTCTCTTATTGATCAATTTTTTGCATTGTTGGAAGTGAATGGAAACTCTTTCCTTACTTTAGTTAGGATTCATCGAATTGAAAAGATTACATTATCATATTCGATTGCATTCAGTTTTGGGTCGGGTCATAACACCATTGGTTTCATATCCATTTACCCTTTGAATAATAACAGCCCAAATAACATAGTGCTTAATTAAAATTCATCTTGTAATTTTTACATTTTTAGGGCTCTTTCCACCAATATAGCTCAGGATTAGTGCTTTGGAATAGGTTGTAGTTAACTTTCCAAAGCAAGTAAAACAAACAAGTAGTCGATCTTGTGGTAGGAAAAATTCCAATTGTTGCATGTATGCTCTGGGAAGCTCCTCTTAAAGGAGTTAAGCACGAGATCATATCCGAACCAGTGAGGTAATCAATCCTTCCTCATTGGGAACGATAGAAGATATACACGTATTAACAATGGTAAACCTTGGATTGACCATTGTCGAGGAGCCTGGGGTCACTTGTCGGTAAACCTTAGATTATGTCAAGGAGCCTTCAAGGGGATTGAGCTTTGTTACTCTGCCCTTGCATGTGTATCGGATCGTACATTGTTCCCATAGGTATATTTGTTCCTGTTGGTGACCTTAGTGACCATAAACTATAGGATTTTTTCCATAGGTGACGGTGGAGGGAAGATCCTATTGTACCTGGAGCAAACATCGGCTAGACTCACTTGGACTCTCCGGAGAGTTATCTTTACTCGAGATGATATAGTGGAGAAACTTGCGCCAGTCTGTTTCATTAAGCAGGTTTTCGGAGTAACTGTTCCAACCGCCATTTCTGAATTAAAATTCTATGATGTTGGATTTCATCACCAACTAGTGTTTTTAGTGCGGGGATTTACTGTTTGTGTGTGGTTTGACTCCTATATTTGATAGCACGTGTTCATTTGTTTATTTTTACTTTTAGAGACCATAGGTGTGATTTGTGAATTTTAATTGTTAGGTGTGAATTATGAATTGTTAATTTTATTTTAAATTGTTAATAAAATTCACTGAAGTTGAATATAATGGCAACTATTCTGGAATTTACCAACCAAGGAACCCCTCTTAACGAGAATCCTAGTACTTTTCCTTGCTTTGGAAATTTTGGTCCTCCTTATATGGCTACATTGTCATTACCTGGGTTTACAATAGGTTTATCGATATGGTTATTTTCAACTTCATTGGCCCCGAATACTCCAATTGTTCCACCTCAACCAAACGCTTCACCTCAACATAGTTCATCATCTCAACATCACCAACCTTCTGTTGAACCTTTACCTTCTTCACCCAATATGTCTTCCTCCCTTTCTTCCCCTTCGCTTGGTAAAAGCCTTGATGCTAGTAACCAGGTGACTAAGAAGAAGAATAAGAAGAAGCAAGATAAGAAAGAATTCAACCAACCAACCATGGCTATAAATGTTAGTAGTGTTGAGGAAACCTCTAACATGCATCGTAAACCCAAATACCCTTGTAGGCTTTGTAAGGGTGACCACTTCCTTATCAATTGTCTTGGTATTCCAAAGGTCTTGGAAGTATGGTCAGAAAAATCTCATCAAATTTCCATTGATCCATCAACCAGTGATAGTCAGGTTCCTGGGAAAAAGGGTAAAGTTAGGTTTCCTTGTAAGTTGTGCAAAGGGAGTCATCAAATTCACATTTTCCCTCACATAGATGAAGCCTCAAAATTGTTGGAAAACCTTACTGTTCCACAGCAATAACTTCCAACTTGTTACCGTCAACTTTCTCCCAACCTACCATCAACTGACGGAGTGATTGATCTAATTCCAAGTACAGTCAATCCCACTCTTCCATTGGAAAGTGAAACTCATATCACTCAGGTTGATGATCCATTAGTTGATCAAGTGGTCAACTCAATTTCCCATTCGATCGATCCCACTCTCCCTGAAGAGAGTGAACTTCATACCGCTCAGGTTCTTCTTGTTACAGCAGATTCTTCTACGTCAGGGGGCATTTCACCTATTTCTACAAAACCCCCTCCAAGTGCTGAGGTCTTTTCCTTTGATTGGAATATACTGACAAAACCTCGTCTTCCTTCCTCCATCCCTTTCCAAATCATTGTGAAGGCTGGTGGTAGGAGCATACACCTAACACATGTAAATGAAGGTGCTTCTGTTAGTATTTTATCCTCAACTGCTTGGAAATCTTTGGGTTCCCCTCAGCTTGTGCCTGTTACACAGAATCTGAAAGCTTTTAACAGAACCATTAGTGAACCTTTAGGGATCCTTCCTAATTTTTCTATTACTTTGGAAGGTAAAACTATCTGTATTGATCTTATGGTAGTTCGATGCCCCTTGGATTTCAATTTACTCCTTGGGCAAGACTATGTCTATGCAATGAAAGCTGTAGTATCGACACTCTTTTGTGTGATGTCTTTCCCTCACAATGGAAATATTGTGACTGTAGACCAGCTTTCATTCCCTAGTCTTGATTCGACTACCAATAATCTGACATCCCTGAATGTTCCTCATACGAAAGTGGTATCTACCCCGCCATGGGTTAATTATGTGGCAACTAGTCCCATGTTTTCAGTTACCGATGTAAGCGAGCCTCTCACTATTTTCTCATATTCCTTTGACCTAGATCCGGTAATTTACATGGAAAACTCTATGGGATTATTTGAAGGTGATTTTCTTATCCCTTTTGAGTCCCTTGACATATGTTCCTTCCAGAGAACTATTATTCCTTCTAATGAAGACCTCTTGGAAGCCATGATCAAGGTGTGTCCATTGACATGTGTTTCTTCCAGTTGGAAGCCATGATCAAGTCTCCGAGGATAGTTCCTTTTACTGTGTCAACCTCGTTAAAAAATGAATTAGTGGCCCGTGATGAGAGTTCCTTTTACTGTGTCAACCTCGTTAAAAAATGAATCAGTGAGTGTCAGGATAGTTCCTTTAAATGTGTCAACCTCATTAAAAAATGAATCAGTTAGTCAAGAGCATAGTTCCTTTTCTTGTGTCAAGCTCATTTAAAAAAATGAAACAAGCTTCCAAGAGGAAAGTTCTTTTCCTTTGTCAACCTCGTTAAAAAATTAAACAGATTATTACGAGGATAGTTCCTTTTACTGTGTCAACCTCATTCAAAAATGAATCAGTTGGTCAAAGGATAGTTCCTGTTACTGAGTCAACCTCGTTAAAAAATGAATCAGGTATGAGGACAGTTCTTTTCCTGTGTCAACCTCATTCAAAAATGAATCAATAGGTTATATAGATAGATTGTAGAGAGTAGATTTGAGAACATTTATTTTACTGTGTCAACCTTGTTAAAAAATGAAACACGTTGCCATGAGCATAGTTCTTTTCCTGTGTCAAGCTCGTTAAAAAATGAAACAAATCCTCCCCTAATTGAGTCGAGTCTTTGACTAGATCTCGTAAATGTTAAGTCATATATTTAGGTTAGTTATTTCAGTTTTTGCATAATTTTCTTACAGTTTTAGGTTGGGTCTTTCATATGATATCGTAAATGAACCTTCATTCCATCCAACTATTAATTACCAATAGTCTATTTAGTTGAATGAAATGAAGCTGGGGGGGCATGCACTCTAGCAGTTACGCTTGGGGGGGCATTAAAAACTTGTCTCAAGCATGTTTTCGCTTTGTTTGAAGCTTGTGTAAAAATGAAACATAACACTCTTAAGCATAGTTTTCCTACATTTCAAGCTTGTGTAAAAATGAAACAAACCCTTTTTCAAGCATAGTTTTTCTCTGTTTCAAGCTTTTGTAAAAATGAAACCTATCTTGAGTCGATTTCGGTTATTATTTTCAAGACTCGTTAAACTCATGAAAATCCCGAGATTATTTTGCTATCTTTCATTCTCGTAAAACACATGAAAATGCCGAGTTCTTTCCGTCTTTTCCTGCTCGTAAATTAAATTGAAATTCGGCCACAGGAGTATATTTTTATCCCTTTTCCGAACTCATTAAAACTTACGAAAAAGAGAAAACCATGAGTACATTTTTATCCCTTTTTCGAACTCGTTAAAAATTAAAAAAAAAAAGCAAAACCTTGGAGTCCTCTTTTAAGCCCTTTTCAGACTCTCGAAAATTGAAAATATTGCCGAGCACTTGATTATTTGAACTCGTTAAAATAAATGAATGATCGTCCTTTCAGTATAAGTTTACTCATTTTACGGACTGAAATGGACTATTTACGAAAAAGGTATACATTGACTAATTATGGTCAATAGAGTTCTCTCCCGCATTATTTTATCCTTTTTCGGGCTCGAGAGACTAAATTTATGAAAAAGTACACCCATGGAGTTTTCTTAAGTTTTTTCTTCTGACTCCTTAAAATTGAAAAACACCGAGTTTATTCTATACTGGACTCGTTAAAATTTAATAGTAAAGGACATGTTCAATTTTAAAACAGGAATGAACCACTCCTTCTTAGGGTTATAATTTTAAACTAAGTTGGACTCATCCGAAGGATGAGCTTATAAACAAGCAAATGTTATCCTCCTCAAGCTTGTCAAAAATAAAGAGGTACTTGCCAGATATGGTGGGGGAAAAGAGAGAAAAACGAACCTGTTTGTTACATTTTGATTATTCGGAAAACCATTAACCACTCTTGAACACGACACTTTTTTTCACCTAGGTTGGGAAAATCCTTTGCCTAACAATTAATCAAACCATATTGAAAGTCTTCAGCTGGTTTCTGGTATTAGCTTTGGGTCAATTTTCACCAAGCCATCTGCAGTGTTGTTATGTGTTCAAGAGGACAATTCAAACAAACCATTCATCTGCAAAATATTTGTCTTCCATTTTGACCATCGCTGAGTCAGTCCTTGCCAATATATTTCTTCAAAACTTGATCTATGATTTTGTGTTGTGGGCTTGCCTACGACGGATCACTTTCTATCGACGACAGCTCATTATCTAGGAAGTCAATCTAGAAATCATCAGTACCTTGAAATTTGCATGCCTTAATGGCAAGTTTCTCGCCTTCGACGACAGGTTGCATCATTGACCTTCAATCGAATGATTCCGTAACATGTTCGACTTTAGCTCATTCATTCACATTTCATGGATTGTACTGAGTACTTTGAGGGCCATTGACATTACTAGTGGTTACTCTCACACTTTTTAACAGTTCACATTATTGACTGGTAATCAAGTGGTTTCTACCATGTTCGACTTCGACACATTCATTCACATGGATAGAATCGTACTAGTTAGGGAAGTGGAAATCAAGACCCTGGATATAGTTTCTACCATCCAGGATGTGAGGAATTTTGTTATTCATTTATACAATGGACTATTCATAAACAGATGGTTGTGTCCATACTGTGTCTACACATGTCTATACTATTGATGTATTGAAAAATCATTCCTGTATCAGAATAGTTTAATTCAGTTTTCTAGTTAGTTTTGATCTGAGTATGGGAATTCCTACCTCGGCGATGATATGTCTACATATATATATTTTGCATTGAATGTTTTTATAGGTTTCGACTGGGGTGTCCACAGGATGATCCTTGAAATGATAAAGTACTTCACTCTTCATACATGACAAACTCTATCTTCATATATTACAGACTTTGCACTTTAGGGGGCAATCTGTTGCACTGAAAATTGTCACCTTGAAATTCTGCTATCTGTATGAGCTCATTATCACTCATACTTTCCTCCTTTACAAGTCTAAAAACATCAGTTCCTCATTTCGAGCCTTAAAAATAAGATAAAAGCTCTCGAAAGTCTCTAAAACTCCGGTACACACTTTCTCTTTGTCTTACCTGCGGTCCCGCACCTAATGGTCATGTCTCCTGCGTACCTGACTGCACTTTCTCTGTGTTAAGGGTGTGGGCCCCTATAAAATATTAAAAGGGCGCAGGTAAACTCAAAAATCTCACTTTCAGTCATTTTTAGAAGCTTCTAGAAGGAATATTGCAGTGGCAAGTCTGCTCTTTTCAGTTTCATGTATCCCATGCCTTAAGGAGCTAACCCCTTGATGTGAGGAGCTTATCCCTTTGAAGGAAGATTCTATCCCTTCATAGGTGGAATTGTAACCTCCTCTTTTGCACTATAAAAAGAGGCATAGGGCAGCCTCAAAGGGTTAATAGACAACTAGACAACTAGACAATTGAGGAGTTCAAGCTTTAGTATTATTTGAGGTAAAGTGTTGTTGGAACTTAGACTCCTTTAGCTGAGATTTTACAAGGAAAGATTAAATACCTGTATGTATCTCAGTTGGAAGAGTGCAAGGCTTGCCAGAGTAAAGGAAATTCCTTCTTTGGACCTTGAGAAGACCTGTTCCATCAACGCTGAAAAGGTTGTAAGGTTCTTCTACTATTTCAAAGTTAATACAAATAAGTTTGTTTTTCTCAATAAGCTGTCAATTGATTGTTTATTTTATGGATTCCTTGATCACCATAATAGATATGATTTATGAATATATGCTATGCAGGTGCTATTTTATTTTTGTTTTTTTGTGATTGTAGATTTTCGCAGATAACTCTTTTAGGTGACTGAAGGATGACTACTACAAACAAGCATTGGATCAAGGTAGGATCGTAACACCTTTGTAGCATTTACTTATAAATCGTTATATATCTAGAGAAAGATAGATTTAATTGTCTATTTGTTGCTAGACTATCTTCTGATACTAGGGAGATCAGTCTTGTCTGCAAGATCGATTTATCCAGCCAACAGGAGTTTGGGACAGTGGTGAGTATAGTGCCCATACTCACCACATATCGAACATGAATGGTCTCCTAGTTCTGGTTCCGGTTGGAGTTATTTCCCAGCCGGGGCCATGGTGGGCGCTCTTGGTTGTTGCCCCATTGTGGTTCCCTTTGAGTTTGTTTTTTACCTTTCTTTTGACCACGTTGGGAGGGTAATTCTCCTGATCATACTGGTGTGGTTGATCTTGGGATGGCTGCACAAAGTTCACCCGTGAATTGTTTTGCGTTGGTGGGTTATGTGGTTGGGACTGAGCATACTGTTGTCCCATGTTTGCACCTGGCCATCGAGGGGGAGTTCTTCCATTAGTTTTTCTTCCTACGTACTGGGCCCCCCCCGGCCGAAGGGTAAGGTCCTCCTTGGTGATACGCTGGCACCCTATCCGTCAAATTTTGCTGCTACATATGATGAATTTGAAATCTGGGTCGAGACATGTTCTGGGTAGACCCATGTGTATAGCCGGGATTCTGACTACTGCTGCCTAGGTACCCTTGGGTCATTGACCCAATAAGTCCATCTGCAGAGTTTGACGCGCTTGGCAATTCTTGATAATATTGCAGGCACGGGGCGTTAGGCAGGATATTGTATATGTATCCTGATTGCGTATAATTTCGTTCAAGATGCTGGGCTTTACTGATTACGTCCTCTTCGGATGTGGGGTTACATTGCGCCACATCCTTTGAAATCTCCGCCCTCAGAGTTTTCAAGAATAAAGCTAAAAGGAATCGGTCGTCAAGTTGAGCTTTGCATAAGCTACGACGTCGTCTCCACTCATGGAGATATTCAGAAATGTGGGTAGAGGGAGATTGTCTGAAATGAGTGAGTAAATCCATTCCCGAATCGTGGTGAATGGGTAGCTGAAAGTATGTGAGGAGAACAGTAGCGACGGCTAAAGGTTCTATGTGAAGCAGGGGATTGCTCGACATACCATTGCACAGCCACTCCCGTGAGAGTGCGTTGAAATAGCCTCAATCAAATAGTATCATCAATGATGCTATTCGATGAGCACCATAGGTGAAAGGTCATTATATGATTCCCTGGGTCTTCTGCTTGCTTGCCCTCAAAATTTGGTATGTCTGAAGGGAGCTTCGTGGGCATGGGAGGCCAATTGGGGTCGTGTGCGATGGGGTCATTGGTGAGCTTGGTTAAATCTGGTAGATTTAACGCGGCTAAGAAGGGTGACTGAGAGGTTGACGCCATGGTAATGTGTGAAGACACGAAGTTCTAGTTAGAACAAGGGTTAGTCTGTGACATACCCGATTGTGAATTTAGTTGGTTTCTCGTATGGGATGCACTCTTCTGCCCCCTAGGGGACGAGGGGGAAGTGATGTGCGGTGTGGTGTTGGGAGATCAACTAGGGTTCCCAACAAAGGTTTCTCCAAGAAAGGAGGAACCAACCGTTGTGGGAATGTTCCATCTTTGAAGCCTAATCGGCGAAAGACCTGGAACCCCTCCCGTTAATGGGGGGAGGTCGAAAAGACGCCTGGACTGATGAGGTTCCATTGGAGCCGTTTGAGGGTCATCCAAGTTAGGTTTTGGAAAAAATATTTGAGGGGATTGAGTCTATGATCACGTCAAATTTATGGCCACATACATAAAACAAGGAAAAAATGAAATGATTTTTCCTCTAATTTAATCTATGTGATCAATCAAGAAAAAAATGGTTTTGTTTGTTTGCGCGTGATACTCAAAAATCCTAGAATACCTAATAACGTCCTCACACACTCAAAAGTAACTGGGCATTGAGAGGATTTCTTACGTGTGTTGCCACAACATCCCAAAAGAACTGGCGACGCCCCCAGTCAGCCGAAGAGAATCAACCAAGGTAAGGGTAGAGGGTCTGGCGCTTGCCTGCACCGTCACCTATAGGGTAAAGGATGCCCTAGTTTTGGCCACTAATAACCACTTTCCCATGTGAGCGTTCAAGTCTTGGGCATATTGGTAGTCAGCTAACAGTACGGAGTATCAGACGGGTTAGGTAGCCCCAACTGATACTGCACGCACTGCGCCTAAGCCTAACCCCCTCTAAATCGGGTCTCTGCCGTGCTCAAGTTTTCTTTTCTGTGGGCTGATAGGTGGATTTTAAAGCTCCCTAAAAATGAAACTTCTACGTTTCAAATGTGAAGCGTGATCAAGGAGGTTTATTGGATGCCTACCCCTTGATCCTAACTTAAACTATAATTTCTCTTGTGGCCCCTGTGGGGAGAGTATAGTGAGTTGGTTTAAGTTATTTTTAGGTGGCTTTATTTTCTTAGTGGGTGAATATGTGTGAGGGTATGGTGAAAAATCTCATAATTTGAATATATGGATATCGGTGATCCGTTACAAATGTCCCCTAGTTAAACTATGTGACGTTGTTCCTTGCTCAAATAAAAATCATTTGCGGATAATGGGCCGCTTCCAAAACCTCCTAATTAGTCTATGTGAATGAATAAAGGGAGATGGAGAATCATAAATGTAGAGTTTTCATATGCTTGTCTAGGGTCACCCAATGGCACAAAGACAGCAGAGATTACTTACTCTAACTTGCGATTCAATCCTGGTCCCGCAATTTCCTAAATGCAAAAATTGAAATTTAAACTAAACAATTTCTACACTAGCTTATGCATGTGTGGTCATGAGTCACTTACTTGGACTAGTTAGACTAAGTGTGCATACCAGAATTTGCAAAAACATAATTTTTTTGGAAAGCAATGGTTAATTCGCCCCCTACTTAAACTATGTGAGCACTTTTTGCAAAAAACCAACTTAAATGAAAACTAACTAAATGCCTACAAAAAGAAGCAAAAATTAGTCTTCAAAAGTTGTGGGGTATCAACACAGGTGTTGGCAGATACATTAGGGGCTGCCAAACACACTTAAAAGTAGAAAAAATGCAGAAGGTAGGGAGAAAAAATCTCTCTACAAATTGCGTGCAAAAGCCTCTGATAGGTGCGCTTTCCTGAGTGTAGGTCACTCCTAAACACGTGCCCTATGCGTTTGTGTGTAAAAACAGCGCGCAAAATTTTTTCAAGTAAAAAATTAGGAGCCTCCTTCTTCAGTCTGTCACCTTAGTGAGTCTAGGGATGGCAAGATGGGTCAGAGGATTGTCAGCTCCACTCCAGCATAGACTAAGGGTCTCCTACAAACAATGGCACAACCACATAAACTTGAAACACGTCAGTGGAGTCGCCAATCTTGTTCAATCTTTGCTTGCTTGTGGTCCTGGAAAGGAACTTTTTTCCATTTCCAGGAATGTGCGCTTATCGAGCTCCAGTGCGCACAGAAGGCGCTCTTCTCGAAGAAAAAATCACGCATTCGGGCATTTATGACTAGTTCAATCTTGAATTGCCCAAAACCTTAAAGATTCTAAATACTTTTGATTCCATAATGTATCCCTGTCATGTAAATCCTTAGGCTCGACATTAACTGATGTCATTTTATGCTGTATGATTTTCCAGTGTTAACACACATTAAGATGTATTATTCTTTGACCCTATCGTCAACCCAGAGATTGTCTCTAGGAACCACAACACATTGTACATGTGCATCACATTTAATCCAAGCATTTTGTTGGAAATACTAAGAGGGGGGGTGAATCAGTATTCCTTTCAATTAGAGGATTATTTAATCTTCAATTATTATCAGTGTTTGTACAATGATAGCAACAAACAAGAGGAACACAAATGCACACAGTTTTTAAGGTGGAAACCCACTCTGGGACAAAAACCACCTAATGCTTTTCTAATAATTCTTTAATATTCAACTCCAATTGAAAATAAAGCTCCAACTTCCTAGAATCTAGAAAAGCATTCTTCTCCAGCTCCCACTGGATGGACGCTCCAACGCCTGAGATTCTTTAGTAGTCAACTAAATGGATGCCCCAACACCTAATGAGCTACAACTCACCCTAGCACCACCCTACCACCCTATAGAATAATAAAAGAATAATGGACTCTCGTACCAGGGAAAATGGTCCACTTTACAATGATATAGAATGATGTAGAAGAAGAATATATACTAGACCGTAACCCCAACTTTGACACAACCAACTAATGATGATCCTAGGCCTCCCAACACTACCTCTTCAACCCTTGGTAGATAGATACTAGTACAATTTGTACAATAATGTATTTACAATGACTAAGTATAATGATACCTTTACAATGATTATATGCAGTGCTGCCCACTTGAAGACTTCATATGATGAAATTCTTGTTTCTTTTATTTACCTTGTTTGCTACTCTTTTCATGCTACCCTCTGCTGCACCTTGCTTTTCTTTGCTACCATAGAAAGTTTGGTCCTTTGCAACCCTTGACAACATATGATCTAGCTTTTTCTTGCCTTCTAGGAGCTCGATATTGAATCTGGTGTATCTTTGTTATTTCAGATCCTCAATATCTGATTTTCGTTCTTGTATTATTCCTTTTATTCTTCTTTCCAATGCCATAGGTCTGACCAAATTTGGATTCTTCAAGAGAGAGTTATATCCAATATCTCACAATGCCCTAATTATGGACTGTTTCAGCAGAGCGCACTTGTACGGCATGACACGTGTCACTGTTTTTTCATTTGGCTCTAAAATTGATAGAGAGAAAATTAAATACTGTGCAATATCCACAAATTTTTACATAATTCCAATCCGATACTCAGAGAAAGAGTTATGACGAATTTACCAAGGTCACTTCTTTGAGATGAATTTCAAGAGCCTGCAAAAACCCTGACTTCCACAGATCATATCACCTACAATATTGCGCGCCTTGATCTAAAATTTTTACAGCAGCTTCCTTAGTATTTCAGCTTTGTCTCATAAAAATTTCAGCTTTTGAACCTTCATAGAAACAAAATTAGAGCGAAAATTCCACGATGACCTGTTTCAGATGGCGAAATCCCTTGCCTAAGGAGGAAAAGAAGATCACAATTTATATAAATGCTTAAGTTGAGAGGGGCTTCAACAAGTGAACGTGGGAGGGATTTTAGGAGCTTAAAAAATATTAATTATGACTTTTCAATGACCCATGCCCCAACCCCATGGGGTTTTAGCCCACTAACTCGGGTACAAAATTCAAACATGAATATCTCTCAAACCGTGAAGAATTACATGGCGTGCCATATATCAACTGAAACATCTCGACAAGTAGAAACCATCAAAATAATTATTGACAAAGAATATATTAATTTGGTAGGTCAAAATTCTCATTCAATATTGGGTTAGCCCCTGGTGCTTCTTGGGTTGACATCAATGACAAATGCTGATCAACAATCTCCCCCTTTGGCATTGATGGCAATACAATTACTCCCCTTCCGATCATGAAACCTCTTCCTACAACATTCTCTCCCCCTTTGACATCAATGGCAAAGGGTAACTCCCCTGAAACACAACCATCCTGTGGACCTGTACACACTTCCACTCATGCTGACACACAACCGTCCTACAGACTTGTACACACTTCCACTCCCCCTTTATATTCTGAAAAAGGAAAATCTAATGAGAAATTGGGAGAATCCCAAGCTTTTGACGAGGATATTCAAATGCTTCACGAGGTAAAGGTTTAGTGAAGATATCAGCAATTTGTTCTTTTGTACAAACATACTCAAGTTTGATATTCTTTTCGGCAACTTGTTCTCTAACAAAATGATATTTGATTGGAATGTGTTTTGTTTTTGAATGCATGACAAGATTCTTGGAGATGCTGATGGCACTAGTGTTGTCACAGAATATGGGAATAGGCTCACTAAATTGTACTTGAAGATCTTGCAAAGTTTGTTTCATCCAAAGGACTTGAGTACAACATGATGCTGCTGCAATGTATTCTGCTTCCGCTGTAGATAATGAGATTGAAGTTTGCTTTTTTCTCAACCATGATACGAGACAACCACCTAGATAGAATGCTACTCCACTATTACTCTTACGATCATCAACGCTTCCTGCCCAATATGCATCTGTAAAGGCTTGAATAATGAGATTGTTACCCTTGGGATACCACAAGCCATATTCTTCTATGCCCTTTAGATATCGAAGAATTCTTTTGACGACAATAATATGTGATTCTTTTGGTGCTGCTTGGAATCTTGCTACTTGTCCAATTGCTTGCATAACATCTGGCCGAGAGGCTGTTACATATAGAAGACTACCAATCATAGATCTGTACAACCTCTTATCCACATCCTTAGATGAGTCGTCTATGCTCAATTTGCAACCTGTTACCATCGGAGTAAGGACAGGTTTGCAATCTTCCATTTTGAATTTCTTGAGCATTTCCTTGATGTACTTGGCTTGACATATAAATATTCCTTTCTCTTGCTAAGATATTTGAAGCCCTAAGAAGTATGTTAGCTCACCAAGTAAAGACATCTCAAACTCACTTTGCATCTTTGTAGAAAAGTTATTACTTATTCGATCATCATTGCTACCAAATATTATATCATCCACATATACCTCAACGATTGTTAAATTATCTTTATCTATTTGTACATAAATATTGCTATCAACAGTACCTTTCTTGAACCCTTGTTGACGTAGATATCCATCAAGACGAGCATACCATGCTTTGGGAGCCTGCTTGAGACCATATAGAGCCTTCTTTAACCTGCAGACATAGTCTTATTTTTGTGATAGTAGAAAACCTTCAGGTTGTTCGATGTAAACTTCTTCTTCTAATTCTCCATTCAGAAATGCTGACTTAACATCCATTTGGTAGACTTTGATTTTTCTTGAACATGCATAGGAAAGAAACATTCGGATGGCTTCCATTCTGGCAAACGGTGCAAATGTTTCGTCGAAATCAATTCCTTCCACTTGTGCATAGCCTTTGCAAACCAATCTTGCTTTGTTTTTGGTAACCTGCCCATCTTCATTCAATTTGTTCTTGAACACCCATTTAGTCCCAATGACATTTTTATCTTTTGGTCATGGAACTAATTCCCAGGTGTTATTATTCTCAATTTGATCCAATTCTTCATTCATAGCTGCTACCCAATGTTCATTTTGGCTGGCTTCCTCAAAACTACTAGGCTCAAAGGTTGCTAGAAAAGCAACGTGAGCTTGTTGTGATGAACGAAGCTGTCGACCTTCATTTATGTCACCAATGATTTGATTTGATGGATGGTTCTTTTGAATCCACTATTTTGTTCTCCTTGGAGGAGCTTCTTGTTGTTGTTCTGGTATATCTTGATGATCATTGTTTACTTCTTCCTCGTTGATAGTTGTTTCTTGTTCTACAATTTTATCTGTGTCTTCTTCAGCCTCTATCTCAAGTTTCAAAGATTCTAGATCCTCATCATTATTCGCTAGAACACCATCTTCATCAAATGTAACATTTATGCTCTCCACTATCTGTTTTCATCTTAGATTATAACACTTATAGGCCTTTATTTTGAGTGAGTTACCAAAAAATATACCTTCATCGGCATGTGATTCAAACTTACCCAAATTTTTATCTTCTCTTTTGATATGCCATTTGCTTTAAGGTGCGATTCTTTACATTGGTGGTTTCCTTTCCATAATTCGCTGGAGTCTTGTTGCAATTCTTTGAAGACTTCGGTTGATAATGAGAAGATTATCGTATAAATTGCTTAGTTTCCAATTTTCATCCACTTTTGAGTCCTTCAACATTGTTCTATCCATTTCTTGTACGGTTCTATTCTTTCTTTCAACAACTCCATTTTGCTGAGATGTTCATGCTGTTCAAAATTGTCTTTTTATTCCATTTTCTTCATAGTATCACTGAAATAATTTAGAAGTGAATTCTCCACCATTATCTGATCTTAGACACTTTATTTTAAAATCAATTTCATTTTCAACCAACTCCTTGTGGATCTTAAAGCACTCAAATGCTTCATATTTTTTTCTTTAGGAAACTGACGGCTGTCATCTTGGTATAGTCATCTATCATTAACATGAAATATAATTCTCCATCTAAGCTTTTTATTCTCATAGGACCACATAGATCAGTATGCATCAATTCCGATGGATGTGATGCAAAGTGTTATTTTGTTTTAAATTGGACTTTTGTCCGCTTTCCATGCCAACAAGCTTCACATAGTGTGTTGGAAGGTTTTGATATTTCGACATTTCTCATACTACTTCCTTTTTTCTTATCCTAACAAGATTTTCAAATTTTATGTGACCCATTCGTTTGTGCCATAACCAGATTGCATCTTCTTTAGATAGTAGACATGCTTTAGCTGCTTCATCTAGAACATATATGTCATTTGGAGCTTGACTTGCTGTAGCCACAATTTTACCATACCTGCCTTTCCTGATTTTGCATTTTGTGGAGTTGAATAGCATTGTGTGTCCTTGATCACACATTTGTCCAACTGTGACGGTGTGATTCATGTTTTCAACCAATAGAACATTCTTGGCTATAAAATCTTTGCTTTCGAGAGTGACGATACCTGATCCTATAACATTTAAAGATCCATCATTTCCAAAGGATATGATTTGATCTAAAAATGGAAGGTACTTGAAAAAGGTGCAAGGTATCCATTTTCATTTATGTAAATGAGTGCAAAAATACTCTAATTTTAAATCTAAAAATGTGAGAACTTCATATTTCTAATACAGAGATAGACTGTAGGGGCATTTACCGAATATTTCACCTTTCAAAGAAAGGATGAATCCAAAGGCTACCTGGCCCTCTTACAGACTCTGCCTAAAGAAATAATAGAAGTAAACACTCAGATTTAATTAAAATGATCTTGCTTTAAACTTGACGTTATGCGGAAATTTAGCTTGCAAATGGTGTATGTCTTTTCACTGTTTATGTATCATAAGTGTAATTGTTTTGCTGAAACTTAACATGGGTATCAGAAAAAATATTCAGCAATATAATATCAAAACACGACAGCAATATGATATAGGAGTTCACCCCAACTCTTGGGCTACATCTCCTGGATCAAGCCTCCCAAAATGGGCTTGTCCTCTTGTATTAAAAGCTCCCAAATGCAATACAAGATTATAAGTGTCTCAATAGACAAATATGAATATATAAACTGATTCAAAAGGTAGGAAAAAGCTAAGAATGCCTTTTCAAATTCACTAAACAGTGAAATATTACCATAAACAGTGATTTCTTCATCAATGTCCTGCTCGTGCTTTGAACTTCTCTGCAACTTTTCAGGCTGTAGAAGTCCTCAAATTCCCCTGAAACCTCTTCCAATGGCTTAATAAGGTCGAAATTATCTGAAATAGAGCTTTGTTTCACCTCAAACTGATAACCACAACTCAAAATATCTCCAAACCCAAAATGGCCCTAGTGGCTCAAAACGCTTCTCCGAAGCTAAACAGGCTGAAAAAAGAGCTCCAATGGCTCTAAAACCTACGCCATTGAGTCCAGAATGTTGAAGAGACCCAAAATCAAAAAACAATTCACTTCAAAAAGCCCTTCCTAGCCAAAGTTATGGCACATTTACTCAGACTGCCAGTTTGGCCTATGATAACTCCAGCTAAGTTTGGCTAACTGCCAGATAGCCCGACAAATATGGAGCAGTTGCTAAATTTGTGAAATCTGCCATTATTTCCACCAGTCGTGGGGGGCTGAAAAATAGGTCCACGTAACCATGGCCGTCGGAATTAGTTTTAAAAATTGAGTTAAAATCGGCGTGGATAAGGTTTCAAACCATATATTAATAACACCTCCGCACCGGGCGCTACTCCACGGAACCACGACCCAAACGGTTTTAACCATTTAAATAATATATTGGCGCCAATGCTTTACAAGTCGTGCTCGTGGCCTAATGGTTAGGCCGTTGGGTTGTCTCTTCCCAGACTTGTGTTCAAATCCCGCCGCAAACGCTATAAAACTTTTGAACGCCATTTCCGTTGGACCTTGGGGCCACGTGGCGGCCTCCGGGCTGCCCACGTGGCGCCCTATAATTGGCTGCCTGCAGAATATTTCATAGAATATTCTGTGGAATATTCTATGGAATATTTCCAGAATATTTTGTGGAATATTCTTTTTTTAATAAAAATAATTTTTATAAAGTCAAATTTGGCCCTTTTTTAACTGAAATTGGCAAACTTTAAAGCTAAATATCTTCTTCATACGGTGTCGGTTTTCAGTGCCGTTCATGGCGTTGGGATCGTATCACCGAGGCCTATCACGTAGCTCAATTTCCAAATCAATTTGAGCACTTTCATTTTTGAGCTTTTTCCCAAGCTCAGATTTGAGCTCCTGATCACACCTCCCAAATGAGAGGCTTTTGGTCCCCAAAAGCTTACTGAAATGAAGAATTGAACTGTAGTACAGCAAATGATAGAATAAAAAATCCTCTTCTCTTCAGCCCTTCAAACACTTTTGCCTTACAAAGCAAGTGAAATTGAACCACAAATGAAAAGAAATCGACATTTCCCTTTCTTAATGCACTTGTTCACAACTGTCCACAACTGACCTTCTTGAACCCACACAAAAATTCCTGGCGAGAAATTTACAGAGTGAAACTGTACCACGCTACCTTGATCAATGATCTAAGGTGGCTTAAAACAAACAAGATATTACAACAAAATACATGCATACATCCGAAATTTTCATATGTACAAAAGGAGTACGACTTACTGTGTCAAAAAGTCCATCCACTTCTCACCAAGCCACTTCCATGGCGACTTTTGCTGCTACAACTTTTCCTCATGTGAAACTTCCCTTTCCACATTAATAATGGAATCCATGATTCCACCTTCGCTAATATTTTTGTTCTCTTGCTGCATGTGCATGGGACGATGAGTTGGATGCAAAGTCCAACAATGAGAGACAACATGTCCCTTCTTTTGACAAAAAGTGCAAGTCATATGCACCTTCTTTGAAGGTAGTCTTTGCTTCATCTGCTTCTTGTGTGCCTTCTTCCTCATCCAGCATCTCGAAACATGATGGTTAAATCGACCACAAAATGTGCAAGAAATCCTCTTATGTTGCTTTGCATGCTTGCCATAAGCTGCATATCTACCATCTTCTTGCTGCAACAAAGCCTTCAAACAATGGTAAGGAAGATTGCCATCATGACATTGATGTAATTGAGAACTTGGGAGAAATGTTCTCTTAAAATTTGCATCACATTCTTGAATGCATGTGCTCAAAGCTTCGCCATTAAGTTGCTCATAGCCAAGACCAATATTCTTGGGACGCTCCTCAACACAAATAGGCTCAACAATGCCTTGTGCATGCTTGCCCAAACCTTTGCCTTCTTGATAGCCCATCTTCAACATCAATTTGGACCCAATACCTCTTGTATGCCGTTCAAAACAACCAACACACTTTTCAATAGAGGAAACTGAAGACAAATCAGAATGATTTACCTCATGATTTACATCCTGAAGATGTGGTATTTTCTTGGACAAAGCTTCTTGAGATTGAAGAAGTTGCAACTCCATATCATGCAGTCTTTGAAGAATGGCTTCTTTCTCTTCCTACATAGCTAGCAATTGTGCACAAAGTTGAACACTTTCCCTTTGATCCTCAAGGAGAATCTGCACCATGTCCTTCACCTTAATGAACTCTTCTTTCATGTCATCACTGAAGAGTTTCTTGCAGGAGGAAAATTCACTTGTAGAAGAAGTTGACATTATGTAAATGTTCAAACGACCAAAAGGAACTTCCAAAGAAAAGTCCTCAAAGCTTTCCAACAAATGACAAGCTTTTAACCAAATGTCAGTAAAGACCCCTTCTTAATCAAGCAGCCATAAAACAGTGAGATTGACTGTTTTAACACCTTTTGCACAAAAGAAAATGCTCATCCAATGCTCAACATAAGCACAACCAAGCTTAACCTAAGCTTTGATACCATCTGATCTGAAAATGGAAGGTACTTGAAAAGGGTGCAAGGTATCCATTTTCAATTATGTAAATGAGTGCAAAAATACTCTAAGTTTAAATCTGAAAATGTGAGAACTTCATATTTCTAATACAGAGATAGACTGTAGGGGAATTTACTGGATATTTCACCTTTCAAAGAAAGGATGAATCCAGAGGCTACCTGGCCCTCTTACAGACTCTGCCTAAAGAAATAATAGAAGTAAACACTCAGATTTAATTAAAATGATCTTGCTTTAAACTTTACGTTATGCGGAAATTTAGCTTGCAAATGGTGTATGTCTTTTCACTGTTTATGTATCATAAGTGTAATTGTTTTTGTTGAAACTTAACATGGGTATCAGCAAAAATATTCAGCAATATAATATCAAAACATGACAGCAATATGATATAGGAGTTCACCCCAACTCTTGGGCTACATCTCCTGGATCAAGCCTCCCAAAATGGGCTTGTCCTCTTGTATTAAAAGCTCTCAAATGCAATACAATATTATAAGTGTCTCAATAGACAAATATGAATATATAAACTGATTCAGAAGGCAGGAAAAAGCTAAGAATTCCTTTTCAAATTCACTAAACAGTGAAAGATTACCATAAACAGTGATTTCTTCATCAATGTCCTGCTGGTGCTTTGAACTTCTCTGCAACTTTTTGGGCTTTAGAAGTCCTCAAATGCCCCTAAAACCTCTTCCAATGGCTTCAGAAGGTTGAAATTATCTGAAATAGAGCTTTGGTTCACCTCAAACTGATAACCACAACTCAAAATATCTCCAAACCCAAAATGGCCCTAGTGGCTCAAAACGCTTCTCTGAAGCTAAACAGGCTGAAAAAGAGCTCCAATGGCTCTGAAACCTGCGCCATTGAGTCCAGAGTGTTGAAGAGACCCAAAATCAAAAAACAATTCACTTCAAAAGGCCTTTTCTAGCCAAAGTTATGGCACATTTACTCAGACTGCCAGTTTGGCCTAGAATAACTCCAGCTAAGTCTGGCTAACTGCCAGATAGCCCGACAAATATGGAGCAGTTGCTAAATTTGTGGAATCTGCCATTATTTCCACCAGTTTTGGGGGGCTGAAAAATAGGTCCACGTAACCATGGCCTTCGGAATTAGTTTTAAAAACTGAGTTAAAATCGGCGTGGATAAGGTTTCAAACCATATATTAATAACACCTCCGCACTGGGCGCTACTCCACGGAACCACGACCCAAACGGTTTTAACCGTTTAAATAATATATTGGCGCCAATGCTTTACAATTCGTGCTCATGGCCTAATGGTTAGGCCGTTGGGTTGTCTCCGCCCAGACCTGTGTTCAAATCCCGCAGTGAACGCTACAAAACTTTTGAACGCCATTTCTGTTGGACCTTGGGGCCACGTGGCGGCCTCTGGGCTGCCCACGTGGCGCCCTATAATTGGCTGCTTGTGGAATATTCCACAGAATATTCTGTGGAATATTTCATGGAATATTTCCATAATATTTTGTGGAATATTTTTTTTTTAATAAAAATAATTTTTATAAAGTCAAATTTGGCCATTTTTTAACTGAAATTGGAAAACTTTAAAGTTGAATATCTTCTTCATACGGTGTTGGTTTTCAGTGCCGTTCATGGCGTTGGGATTGTATCGTCGAGGCCTATCCCGTCGCTCAGGTTCCAAATCAATTTGAGCACTTTCATTTTTGAGCTTTTTCCCAAGCTCAGATTTGAGCTCCTGATCATGGTTCCATCCTTCTTCTCTTTCAGAGATACAAATTTCCTTCTATCTCCAGTCATATGCGTTGAGTAACCGTTGTCAACATACTACACATATTTATTTATTTTAGCCCTGAGAGCGAGAGCACAATTATCAGTCTTCTTCTTCTTCCATGTTCATTCATTATGTGCCTTCGAAGATTCTTCTAGAAGATTTTCAAGTCTGCAGTCTCTGGCTATGTGTCCAAAGTTCTGACATTTGTAACATTCCATATTATTTCTTAGTTCAAATCTATTTATGTTTCGTTGAGCCCTGGGAGGTTCATATTTGAAGAATCCCTTGGAATTGTATTAGTTCCTAGGGTATGTGCGACATTCTACAGCTTTATGACCAAATTTTCCACATGAATAACAATAGCCATGAAAAATATGTTGGTACCTGGATGAAAATCTTCGTCAAGGAATCATCTTCCAAGGATGTGCTTGCGAATCTTGTCCAATGAAGCCTTCATGTATGTCAGATCTCATAGATTCATTGTATTTTGTTGTAGAAGGTCCTTCTTCTTCTTCTTTGTAACCGAGGCCAGTTCTGTCATTGTAAGATCGTTGATTTTTTATGATTTCTTCCAATGCCCTTGAGCTGTTGGCATATTTTCAGACAATTTTTCCCTTCTTCACTTCCTTACGCAGCAAGACTAATTCGGCTTCTAATGCTTCCCTTTCTTGGTTTCTTTCTTCCAACTTCTTTTGAAGTGACTCTTCAATACATTTGTGTTCTTCAACCTCAATTTTGAGACTTTGAACTTGTCCTTCAAGAGTATTGGAACGGATCTTCTCAGCATTGAGCTCTTTTATAACCTTTATTTCCTCCTCATAAAATTCTTCTATGATCAACCCTTCTTCTTCACTGTTTGATATTTCTTGTTTATTGTGCTTGGCCATAAACAATACTTTCTCATTAGCTTCTTCTTTGTTGTCACTTTCTTCATCGGATGATAAGCTATCTTCTTTAGAGAGAAATTTCCTTTTGGATCCTTTATTTTTTCCTTTCTTATTGAATTTCTTAAAGCCTTTCTTTCCTTTTGAGTTGCCATCACTTTTGTTCAGAAATTTTGCTACAAAATGCCCAACCTCACCACAACCGAAACATATCAATGGAAGTTTACCTTTGATTTTTCCCTTACCAGGTTTTAATTTTCGTAGTAAGTATATTCCTCATCCCAAAAGAGACCTTCTCCATCATCTCCTTTCACACTTGCAATGCATGTCATTTCAATTAAGGTTGTTTGTCCTTATTGGTTTGGTTAGAAGCATCAATGTAATCAGCTGATTTGAAGTACCTTTTTCTTCATCAAGTCTTCATTTATATGCTATGAGAACCTACCTTTCCTACAGTTTGTCCATTTTCACCTATTCCAAGACCGATACCTTGGGTTGAATCTCCAATATTTTGTAAGAATCTTCCCATATATAATATTCTTCACAATTGGCTCTCCATGAGATCAGGAACATGAGCCTCTATCGCCGTATTGGAAGTATGCAACAATGTTGCAATCTTCTTTCATTCTGAGTTGCTCAAATTTTTCTCTATAGATTTGAAGCCTTGCTTATTTGACATTTGAGTCACCTGCATATATATTCTCAAGCTTTTCCCATACATTTTTTGTGGTTTTACAACCCAACACCTTATGATAAGCAGATTCAATAAGTCCACTGATAATAATATTCTTTTCTTTTGCATCATTTACCAAATTCTTCTTACCTTGTTCATCCACGGTTGATGTAAATCCATTTTGAAAAGTGTCCCATACTTCATAACCTTGCGCCAAGAGATAGACCTCCATTCTTCCTTTCCAAAGTGCATAATTATTTTCATTGAATAGAGGCATCATTTTGTATAAGCCTATGACCTCCCTTCCAAATGATAAATTAATAATAATAACCAAGCTCTATACCAATTGTTGGCATTTAGAGGGGTGAACTATTCCTTTCAATTAGAGGAATTAAGTTAATAATTTAATTATTACTGCGTGTTTGTACAATGATAGCAGCAAACAAGAGGAACACAAATACACACAGTTTTTAGGCTGGAAACCCACTCCGGGACAAAACCCACCTAATGCTTTTCTAATAATTCTTTAATATTCAACTCTAATTGAAAATAAAGCTCCAACTTCCTAGAATCTAGAAAAGCATTATTCTCCAGCTCCCACTGGATGGATGCTCTAACACCCGAGATTCTTCAGTAGTCAACTGAATGGATGCCCCAACACCCAATGAGCTACAACTCACCCTAGCACCACCCTACCACCCTATAGAAGAATAAAAGAAGAATGGACTCACGTACCAGGGAAAATGGTCCACTTTACAATGATATAGAATGATGTAGAAGAAGAAGATATACTAGACCATAACCCCAACTTTGGCACAACCACCTAATGATGATCCTATACCTCCCAACACTACCTCTTCAACCCTTGGCAGATAGATACTAGTACAATTTGTATAATAATGTATTTACAATGACTAAGTACAATGATACCTTTACAATGATTGTATGCAGTGCTGCCCACTTGAAGACTTCATATGATGAACTTCTTGCTGCTGTTATGCACCTTGGTTGCTTCTCTTGTCATGCTACCCTCTGTTGCACCTTGCTTTGCTTTGCTGCCATAGAAATTTTGGTCCTTTGCAACCCTTGACAACACATGATCTAGCTTTTTCTTGCCTTCTAGGAGCTCGATATTGAATCTGGTGTATCTCTGTTATTTCAGATCCTCAATATTTGATTTTCGATCTTGTAGTAGTCCTCTGAGTCATATTTCCAATGCCACAGGTCTGACCCAATTTGGATTCTTCAAGAGCGAGTTATACCCAATCTCTCACAATGCCCTAATTATGGATTGTTTCAGCAGAGCGCACTTGTACGGTGTGCCACGTGTCACTATTTTTCATTTGGCTCTGAAATTGATAGAGACAAAATTACAAACTATGCACTATCCATCACTTTTTACATAATTCCAATCCGATACTCAGAGAGAGAGTTATGACGAATTTACCAAGGTCACTGTTAGGACCTCACAATGTACCATTTTGTCCATACATTTTGACACCACTTTACTCTTTATAGTCCATATTTAAAATTTTACATTATCATTTCCATCCATTTTATCCAAAGGTATATGAAATCCTTCTCTTTACTATGTATTTAATTTTTTTTTCATATAATTCCACATTACTTTTATATTTAATCATTAATCGAAGATAGATAGTTGCTAAGACAAGTCTAAAAGATCGCAGATAATCTATGATAAGGATCGCGTTGCTAAAATAGTCGAACCCGTTGCTGAAACAGTCAACAGGCACGCAAATCCCATAGCTGAGACAGCTCGTGATTTGCGTTCTTCAAAGTGTATTTTAAGAATGATGACAACAGGACGAAGACGAACAAGGGAAGCTGTTACATGGACCGTTTTGAAGCTAGTATTTTTGTACCTATTGTAACAACATTCCAAGATGGAAGAAAAAAAAATATCCTGTACTAAAACAAGAGATTAGATTTGGATAAAAATAGGACTTCTCTGATCTAACTATAATAGATGTCTCCTCTTTAAAAAGAGAAGACATCATCATTAGAGGGGGGGGGAGATTGTGGGAGCACATTTCTTGAAGCAGGAAAGAGCCTCTGCTCTGTTGTAATGTATCATTTCTTGACAGATGAATAAAATTCTATTTTGAGCGCTTCAATTTAATTTCTTTCCTCGAGGAATCTTTTGAGAAGGACAGGGCCCGCCTTCATCACAAGATTCACCCAATTTCTCATGTAGTCTGTTACTCTTTATGTTATTCGCACCTTAATTTAACCTTGTTTGATGAAGAATTACTTATACAATTCTGTGTTTCTTATTAAGCACTCTGTTTTCTTTAACACTGCATTAGCTTTATACCATTCATTCTTAAGAAGATGAGATTTACTTTATTTTCAGTCATGTTTTTATCAAATGAATGTGTGATAGATTGAGAACGGGTGCTGAAGATTCCTGTTTGAAGGAATAGGGTCCTGTTCTCCGTAGGTTGATCTTCTTTTTTCTGCAGTGTGATTGATATTAGGAAATAGGTGTTGAAGATTCCTGTTTGAAGGAATAGGGTTTTGTTCTCCATAGGTTGATCTTATTTTTTTGCAGTTTGATTGATATTAGGGAACAGGTGCTGAAGATTCCTTTTCAAAGGAATAGGGTCCTGTTTTCCGTGGATTGATCTTTTTCTACAGTGTGATTAATATCAAGCAACAGGTGCTGAATATTTCTGTTTGGAGGAATAGGGTATTTTTCTCTGTTATGGTTAATTAATCTCCTTTTCTGCAAGGTGATTCCCTTTCATTATATTTCCTAGGATTCTTTTAATGAAGGTCTACAATAGAAGGATTGTTTCTGCTGTAACACAAGTAGGCTTCAGCTTTGTTAAAGTGAGGTGTGAACAGTTTGATTTGTGTGATTGATACTACAACATTTCTTTGCTTTTGGAATTGAGCATATCCAGTGCGTGATTGTCTTTGGAATAAACAGACCTTCTTGGTTTGACAATTTATGTGGTGCTTGAATTGTTAAAACAATTAAAGCGACCAACATTTTGGCACCCTTGCCGGGGAAGGAAATTATAGATTTCAAAAGCATTGATGTTTTCTTTCTAGATGTGCAGATTGTATGAGAAGACGCAGAACCCAAAAGAAAACTAACCCTACAGGTGGCAAGGGCAAAGGACGGGGAGGAAGAAAAACTTTTATTGACGAAATTGTATCAAAGGTTGAATCGTCAAAGAGATTAAGTCTCGAAGATCAAAACCTCAACGCTCCCCTTAATCAGACTACAAAACAGAAGAATTTGTGAGCCCTGAAAACGT
The DNA here is from genome assembly GCA_034641835.2 of Pinus albicaulis. NCBI lineage: Eukaryota > Viridiplantae > Streptophyta > Pinopsida > Pinales > Pinaceae > Pinus > Pinus albicaulis. The sequence continues at coordinate 281,684,063 of CM076581.1, forward strand.
AGAGGAACCAGTAATAGATATTAAAGAACCAATAGCCAGTGCTGAAGAATCAAAAGAAAGTGCTAAGGAATCAGCAGAGAACGTTGAGGAATTAACATAAGATATTGGACGACCAGTGGAAAACATTGAGGACCCGGTAGAAGATTTTGAGGATCGAGCAAGTGCAGTAGCAGATCAACCAATGGAAGGAAACAACAAAGAATTCTTTGGTGGAGGACGAGTAGATCCTGAAGGAGAAGGAAAGGATGAAAATTCTCTCTCTACCTTGGGTTTCCTATTAGTGATCTCCCTAGAGGAACAACCCCTATGAAGAATATTCCATTGTCAGCTTTACCCAACTTCCATGTTTTATCCTCTGAAGATCCGGATGAATTTCTTTTTGAATTTGATATATTATGCAGAAGTTATTATTATGTTACTACTTCTCAGAAGTTGAAACTGTTTCCAGCAACATTAAAGGGAAATGCGTTAAGATGGTTCATGAGCCTTGGAAGCTAGGTAATCACAACATGGGAACAGATGAAACAGAAATTTCTACTTAAATATCAAGATTATTTTCAGACAAGAGAAAAAAGGGAGGAATTATTCAACATGGCACAAAAGGTAGACGAGAATTTGGAGGACTATGTGGAAAGACTGCAGTATAATTTGTAGAGATCTGATCATCCGATTGTAAGTAAAGAAATTCGTAAAACAATATTACTTAGAGGATTAAGGGGCGATTGTTTAGACATGCTAAACATGCTTGGTAAAGGAGATATATCTAAAGAATCATATGATGAGATTGTTGAACTCTGTAAAAGATGTTCAAGAGGAGCTGCAAGGAACAGAGCAAGTAACAGAGATCCCACTTATTCAAGAGTTCAGAAATCAGCCAGTGGGGGAGCAACAAGAGCTGAAATAGGTAATTTACTTGAAGAATTTAAAACTGAAATGTTAAGTTCTTTTACTTCACAAATTGACACCTTGCAGGTTAAAAAGAAGCAGTCTGAAGCAGAAGCAGCTATGGCTGTCTTTTTCCCTAAATGCAGAGATAAACATCCACTAAGGGAATGCCCATTGGACAAGATACCAATATGCACCCTTTGTGAGAAAGATCATGAAACACAACAATGTCCCTCTCTACCAGGAATAAAGGTAGCACTGCAGCCAAGGGAAGAAGAAGCTGAAGTAGTTTATCTGCTAACACAAAGAAGACAATGGCAACCAAGAGGACAAGGTATGAATTCTATCATGCCATTTACATCTTCTAATCGTTGGAATAATTATCCTTCTTTCAGTCAGACAAATTACCCTCCCTTTAACCAAATGCAATACCCACCCTTTAATCAGATGAACTACCCACCCATGCAACAAAAAAACCCTCCCTTTGTTGATCCTGAAATGTGGACTCCTTGGCCCCCACAACAGCCATCTTCTTTTAATCCATGGAACTCAAATTAGAGAAGCCAACAACTCTCGTATCCAAAATCAATTTCCTCAATTTCAGCAACCACTGCCTCTACCATCAGGAGCTCCACCAAATAATCAAATGAGACCCCAGCTACTTGTACAACCAAATCCTAACCCCAATAATAAAGCTGTGCAAGTTATTGACATTCAAAACCAGCCTACACTTCATGTTTTCCCTGCACAATGCAATGACATCCATTTAAGATCCAGGAAAATAGTTGAACCTATTATTGCTGATGTTACTTCTTTGGATTCTGATAAAGAAGAAACTGAGAAACACAATTCACACAAAGAAGCACAACCACACTCTAACAAGGATGTTGAAATAATAGAGCCACCATTCCCCGAGCGTTTAGTTTTAACTAAAATGCCTGAAACATCTTATTTTAATCTTTTAGAGGAATTGCAAAACTTGTATGTTAAAATTCCACTTTTACAGGCACTAAGAGATGTACCAATTTATGCCAGAACCATGAGGGACATTTGTGTTAAGAAACCTGGTAGGAAGACTAAAGACCCCCTTACAGTTCATGTTATGGGTGATCTATCTGCATTAATGTCCGGAAAAACCCCTCCTGTGAAATATGGTGACCCCCGCCATCCTACTATGACAGTTCAAATTGGTAAAACGATAATTCCTCAAGTTCTGGTAGATTTAGGTGCTGCAATAAACATTATGACTCTCAAAACTTCACAGTTGTTATAGCTAAATAACACAATTAGAGATACACCAACCATCCTAGAGTTAGCTGACCGTTCTACAATTAAACAAGAAGGAATTGTTGAAGATCTAGTTATCTCGGTTGAATCCTGGAATTACCCAGCTGATTTTGTGGTATTACAAACTAAAACAAAGCTGGGGGGACACCCTTTAATTCTAGGAAGGCCATGGCTAGCCACAGTCGATGCCTTTATCAGCTGCAGATCTGGTTCAATGACAATTTCTAATAGTTATGAAACTAAACAGCTTACTCTTTATCCTCATGCTACACCCATAATTAATAATGAAAATTCTATGTGGATGGATTATGATGATAATGCTATTCAGCCTATTTTAACTATCAGACAAGCCTTAACTCTTAAAGACAACACAGAGGATGAAATAATTAATAATTTTATTTGCGAACCTTCCTCTGTAATTGCTAAAACACACAATCAATTGACTGCACTTTTCGAAATAGATACCCAAGAAAATATTGAATCTGAAGATTTATCTCAGACATTAACCACCATCTCCTCTAAAAGCATAACAGTGGAAATCGAACCTGGAAAAACATTAAATATAAATCCTGATCTAACAGTTGCTAAAACACAGCAGTTAATGAAGTTATTACTTGAAAATAAGGAAGCATTCGCATGGGATTATACGGATATGAAGGGAATCTCTCCTGAATTATGTACTCACCAAATTTATATTAAAGAAGGCTGCCGACCAGTCTGTCAACCCCAAAGACGAATGAACCCTAATTTAAGAGAAATTGTTAAAGAAGAACTTCAGAAATTGCTTAATGCAGGATTTATATACCCCATATCTGACAGTGAATGGGTTTCCCCATTGGTAATAGTCCCTAATAAAAACGGGAAATGGAGAGTGTGTGTTGATTACAGAGCCTTAAACAAAGCTACTCAAAAGGACCACTTTCCTTTACCATTCATTGATCAGGTGTTGGATAGTCTGTCAGGAAATAAATTATTTTCCTTTTTAGATGGATTCAGTGGGTATAACCAAATTAGAATTGCACCCCAAGACCAAGACAAGACCACTTTTACTAGTCCTTGGGGAACTTTTTCCTAGAAAGTTCTTCCATTCGGACTATGTAATGCACCAGCAACTTTTCAGAGGGTTGTTATAGGAATATTTTCTAATATGCTGAATGACTCTATGGAAATATTTATGGATGATTTTACTCCTTATGGTGTGTCTTTTGAAGATGCATTACAAAATCTTGAGAAGGTACTTAAACGTTGTATACAAGCTCACCTCTCCCTAAGTACTGAAAAGTGTCATATGATGATGAGAGAAGGAGTAGTGCTTGGACATTTTATTTCATCTCAAGGTATTCAGGTAGACCCATCCAAAATACAAGTCATTTAGAATCTTCCTGTTCCTAAAACACAAACTGATGTGAGAAGTTTTCTAGGACATGCTAGATATTACAAGAGATTTATTAAAAACTTTTCTAAGATAGCTTCTCCTTTATTTGTGTTTCTCATGAAAAATGTTGAATTTAAGTGGACTAATATTTGTCAGAAATCCTTTGTAGAACTCAAGCATTAGTTATCTATTTCTCCTATTTTGAGAGGACCTGATTGGGCACTCCCCTTTCATATATCTTCTGATGCTTCAGACACTGCAATTGGAGCTGTCTTGGGACAAGAAGAAAACCATCTTCCTTATGTTATCTATTTTATCAGTAAGAACATGACCCCTGCTGAGCTTAATTATACAGTTACCAAAAAGGAATTTCTTGCAGTAATTTATGCCATTAATAAATTTCGACATAACATCACTGGTTATCCTACTTTTGTCCACACTAATCACTCGGCTATTAAGTATTTAATGAACAAATCTGTCACAAATGATCGAGTTACCATATGGTTATTGTTACTGCAGGAGTTTGATATTACAATTTTAGATCGGCCAGGTAAAGAAAATGTTGTGGCTAATTTCTTTTCACGGTTAAAAACTGATAATAATATTCCAGTAGATGATTCATTTCCTGATGAGTATTTATTTGCAGTATTTTCTCACTCTCCTTGGTATGCAGACATTGCCAATTATTTGGTTGCAGGAAAGTTACCATCACACCTGTCACATAGGGAAAAGAGAAAAATTGTTAAACAAAGTGCCGGGTATAGTTGGATAAGCGGGTGTCTTTTCTACACAGGGCTTGATCAGGAAATCCGAAGATGCATCAGAGAGGATGAGGTGTACGACATACTAAAAGCTTGTCATGATGGCCCCTGCAGAGGGCATTTTGCTGATAAAAGAACAACACACAAAATTTTGAGGATGGGTTACTATCAGCCCTCATTGTTTAAAGACACAAAGAAATATGTGTGGGCTTGTGACAGCTATCAATGAATGGGTCAACCCAATCATAGAGATCAAATGCCATTAAACCCCCAGGTAGTACTCGAACCATTTGAAAGATGGGCCTTAGATTTCATAGGACCCATTAATCCTCCATCCAATCAAAGAACTTATATATTAGTTTCTACAGATTATATGACTAAATGGGTGGAGGCCAAAGCACTTAATAGAGCCAATGAAGAAGCTATCCTAGATTTATTATTTGAGGAGATCTTTGTTAGATTTGGAACTCCTAGAGAGTTGGTTACAGATGGAGGACCTCCCTTCAACTCTCATGGTTTAAATCTACCCTTCAAAAATATCATATTCATCATAGAATGACTACACCATACCACCCCCAAGCCAATGGGCAGGTGGAAAGCACAAATAAAGTAATAGAAGACATTCTAACTAAAACAATGAAGGATAACCAGAAGGATTGGTCTAAAAGGCTACCTGAAGCACTATGGGCTTATAGAACTACCTGGAGAAATACTACAGGATTTTCTCCCTATGAATTGGTTTATGGTAAAAGTGTTGTTTTTCCTGTGGAATTTGAAATCAAAACTTTAAGAACTGCTTTAGCTGTTAACCTTGATTTGACTGATGTGCAGACAGCTAGGTTGCAGCAGCTTCTTGAATTGGATGAAAAGAGATTAGATGCCATTCACCATACAACCATGATTCAACAACAAAGAATGAAATGGCATGATAAAATTATCAAGTAGTTCCAAAAAGGTAATTGGGCCTTATTGTATGACTCTCGGTTTGGAAACTTTCAAGGTAAGTTACATACAAGATGGCTTGGACCGTATGAAGTAGATGCTATTTTTCCCAATGGAACAGTAAGACTTTTAACAATTGATGATTCTAAAACACCTCTACTAGTAAATGGTCATAGGCATCGCTTGTACCAGCGCCCTGTTTCTAAAGAAGATTTTAAGGCTACTTGCATGACTGATACACATTATCATTTTCTAGGGGAGTCCTCTGCTCCTCACAGCATTTAATTTTCTGCACTATATTTCTAGTATTAGATTAGATTTAAAACTAATAATCCCTGTCAAGGGTTGGCATGTTACAATTGTATTTTGCAGATTAAGGAGGAACTTACCAAGGAGGACAATTTCATGAAGATCTAAGCTTCAATCAGAGAAGCTTTGTCTCCCATATCTTAATTCATTTCCTCATCTCCCAGCAGTTCTTTGTCACCTCTCCCTTTACCCCTTCTTTCCCTTTTTCATATCATTTTCCCTATTCTACCCACTACTGAAATACCATTCTTCAGCCAGCATTTTCCCTGTTCCCTACTGCTGAAATATCATCCTTCAGCAAGTACTTCCCCAATTTTCCTAGTATTAAATCATCACATTTCAGCAACATTTCCCTTATTTTTCCATTTCTGAAACACCACTTTCAGCAACATGTCATCTATTTTTGTATTGCTGAAACACCACTCTCAGCAACCTGGCATTTATCTTCCCATCGTTAAAACACCCTTCCTTTCCTCTATTTCACAAGTTCTTCAGATTCCTTGGGTAAATACTGTCTATTTACTATCTTCCTCCTATGATTCAGCAGACTCTAGTATCATCCCCCTTATATGTCAGAGAATTCTAAAAATTCTTCCATCAATATTAAGTCACTATGAACAAGCACTCTATACTTCGAATTACAGAACAGAGGTAAATATAAGGTAAGTGGATTTTTTTTATGTAATACAGTTAAATCGTAGTATAAATAGAAGATCTTTCCCATTATGATTATATCCCCCGTACATTCAAAACCATCATTTCACCGCACGTAGGGGGGGGATTTCGAAAATAAAAATCATCATTTCACCCGCCATTCTTTATACCCATTATTTCGGCCGATACACCATGTTCTTAGTCGTAAAAAATTACTCTGATCAATTCTGGTGTTTCTGCTCTCTGCACCTCTGCATTTGACTCAAGTTAGTAGCTATGGTAGGCTCGGCTATCAGACATGAGCCTGGCTCGATGGCTCTTCTCGAATTATTTCCGGAGGCTTACCAAATCTTTCAGCGGGTAAGATGGATCACATATTTTGAGAGGCTAGGAGAATTTGATCCTCAGCAAGTTTTGGAGTTTGCACAGAATTTTCAGGAGGATCACTCCATATTCCAAGGGATCCAAATTTCGGTCACAGAAGAAGATATAGCACAAGTTTCAGGATTGTCAGTCACAGGTGCTCGGTGGTTTAGCAGGAAAAAAATCATCCTAAACACACAGCAGGACTTCCTTCTTCCAAAGGAACAGGTTGAGATTAAAGGTCGTGGCATAGGTCTGCATTCATTACCTCCCCCATGGCCAAAGGTAGCTGAATTTTTCAAACACTATTTAACTTGCGAGGGACGCTACCAGGTAGTTTATCAACACGATTTTGTTTTAATGAGCCATTTGCGGCATGGTCGACTAGTCAACATTCCTTATTATCTGCTTGGATGTATTAAAAATATGTCATATTACTGTAGACGGGTAAAATTCCCATCATTGTCCCTTACCCATCATCGCCTGTGTCAATTATTAATTCAGAGGGGTTTTGCCCAACAAAACCCCCCTCTAAATAACCCACCCTTACTTCTTGAAAAAGCCCCCGAAATCCCCTAAGAAGCTAAAAATCCCCAATAAATCCCTGAAAGCTCTTACGAACGGCAACTGGAAGATATTCTTGACCCTCCATTGATTTCATCTTCAGAGCCAGTTGACCTATCCCCAAGTTCATCTCATTTAGGAGAGTCATCCCATCCCACCGTCCACATCCCTAGCGATGACTCTCAAGCTGAAACACCCCCATCACCCCCTACTCCTAAAATAAAGAGACGAATTGCAACAGTCTCTGTCTCAAAAAGGAAAATAAGGGCCACATCCCAAGCTGTCACCTCTTCTGATAGCCCTTCTCCTAGAAAAGAATCTTCTCATAAAAAGAAAAAGAAAGTCACTGCTTTTTATGCTTTCCTACCTAGGAGAAAAATGAAAACGACTGTTGAATCTGAAGTCATTCCCATTTCCCCTAACCCTACAGATATCTTGCTAAAACTTCATTCGTCATCACCATTCAAAATCCCCGAATCATTACCCGTCTCGTCCTGTGGAACTGATCCACAAGAACCAAATGCCCAGGGTAATATGACATCATTTTCTACTCAAACAGTAACTACTCCACAAGAACCAGTTACTCACTCAGCAGCTGAAACACAAGAACCAGCTGCTGAAGTGAAAAAATAAAAAATACAGCATGATAATATAAGGAAACCAGTTGTAGCTGAAACACAAGAACTAGCTACAGCTTCAGAACAGCAATCAACTCCAGCAAAAGCAACCAACACACAGGGTTCACTCACCATGGCATCTTTATTAGAGGAAAATGAATTTTTAAAGTCAGAATTAGAGGCCTACAAAAGAGAGTTGGTAACGACAAGGGAAGCCTTTGCTAAAGAGCTAAATCTTTACATGTTGGCACATACAACATCAGTACAAAAGAATGACCCATGTAAAGAATATATGTGCCATGAATGTGGAAACATCTACCAACAGGCCGGATACAAGATAGTTAAAGTCCCAGTTCCTGAGGCATCCACATCAGTTGCAGTCAAGGAAGAACACCCTACTGCCACACAAGAACCAGTAGGGCCTTCAAAAAGTCTGGAGAAAGAAACCAAGCCATAGATATCCTGCCCTATATTAGTTAACTCAGCTACTCAGACTATGCCTCAACCCATTACTTATAATTCCGGAACACAAACTCCACCATGGAAAGAGTTGGAAATAATGAATAAGTGGAAGCAGCAGTATGCTATTTATCAAGATAAAAATTTTCAACAGCATAAATTGGCCTGGAAAAATCAGATGTATTCCAACTGGGATAAATGGGAGCAGACACTTCAGCAACTTAAGGATTCCAAGAAAGAAACTAAGGAGTTAAAAGAAAAACTGGTCCTGATGTTTTCATTAGTACAAAAATTGTTAGCCACCAGGAAACCTTCTTTGAATTATTCTCTGTTTCTTTCTGAATGCCTTGTTTATTTTCAGTTGAAAGCAATTAAGGACGGGAGACCTCATGAGTGCTCATAGCGGAACAGTTTGTCAAAAAATTTGCTGAGGCCTCCGCTAGTGATCAACATCTATTATGTGAACTTTATCTTCATAATGAGGCTATGCCTGAAAACAGAGAAGTCAACCTGAATTCGATTGTTGGTGATATACAGATTAGGGCATTTGTTTCCTTTCTTGCCAATCAAATCACATGGCAAACCACTTTTCTCGCGATTAGGCACAATGAGGATAATCGCCTCCTCTGGATAAGGCCGGAACCTTCAAATCCGTCCATTTTTGTAGCAAAATATAGTCATTTTTGCAGAAGCTAGGAATGAGCAGGTACATAAAGCAATTGCAAGCCTCAGTACTCCGAGAGTGTCATCAGTTAATCAGGGTCAAAGAGACTGCTGCTTTGAAGGCAAACACCATGTTCTGGCAATAGTCCTGTAAGGAAAGACAAGAGTATAATCCCTTTAGCCCTGGTAATATTCAAACTGCACTATCCAGAATACCAAACTATATCAGATGCATTCAGCAATGCACCGAGAATTGGATTGGTTATCATTTTCACTTCCCTGTCTTATGGATGCTAGCAGAATGATATCAGCCTCATTACAAATTGGCTAACAAAGACGAGGCAGTAGCATGGTAGAAATTGCAAAGTAACCAGGGATTCAGATCTTCGACAGAGGCCACCTTCCATAGTTATTGCTTGAGTAACTTGCATGCAAAGAGTCAGTACTCAGACTTTGAATCTGACTAAAAGTTGCCTGAGGACATGCAACCCTTTCAGCTGGGGGGGATGTTAGGACCTCACAATGTACCATTTTGTCCATACATTTTGACACCACTTTACTCTTTATAGTCCATATTTAAAAGTTTACATTATCATTTCCATCCATTTTATCCAAAGGTATATGAAATCCTTCTCTTTACTATGTATTTAATTTTTTTGCATATAATTCCACATTAATTTTATATTTAATCATTAATCGAAGATAGATAGTTGCTAAGACAAGTCTAAAAGATCGCAGATAATCTATGATAAGGATCACGTTGCTGAAACAGTCGAACCCGTTGCTGAAACAGTCAACAGGCACGCAAATCCCGTAGCTGAGAGAGCTCATGATTTGCGATCTTCAAAGTGTATTTTAAGAATGATGACAACAGGACGAAGACGAACAAGGGAAGCTATTACACGGACCGTTTTGAAGCTAGTATTTTTGTACCTATTGTAACAGCATTCCAGGATGGAAGAACAGAAAAGATCATGTATTAAAACAAGAGATTAGTTTTGGATAAAAATAGGTTTTCTCTGACGTAACTGTAATAGATGTCTCCTCTTTAAAAAGAGGAGACATCATCATTAGAGGGGGGGGGGAGATTGCGGGAGTACATTTCTTGAAGCAAGAAAGAGCCTCTGCTCTGTTGTAATGTATCATTTCTTGACAGATGAATAAAAGTCTATTTTGAGCGCTTCAATTTAATTTCTTTCCTCGGGGAATCTTGTTAGAAGGACAGGGCTCACCTTCATCACAAGATTCACCCAATTTCTCTTGTAGTCTATTACTCTTTATGTTATTCGCACCTTAATTTAACCTTATTTGCTGAAGAATTACTTATACAGTTCTGTGTTTCTTATTAAGCACTTTGTTTTCTTTAACACTGCATTAGCTTTATACCATTCATTCTTAAGAAGCTGAGAGTTACTTTATTTTCAGTCATTTTTTTATCATATGAATGTGTGATAGATTGAGAACAGGTGCTGAAGATTCCTGTTTGAAGGAATAGGGTCCTGTTCTCCGTAGGTTGATCTTCTTTTTTCTGCAGTGTGATTGATATTAGGAAACAGGTGTTGAAGATTCCTGTTTGAAGGAATAGGGTCCTATTCTCCGTAGGTTGATATTCTTTTTCTGCAGTGTGATTGATATTAGGAAACAGGTGCTGAAGATTCCTGTGCAAAGGAATAGGGTCCTGTTTTCCGTGGATTGATCTTTTTCTACAGTGTGATTAATATCAGGCAACAGGTGCTGAAGATTCATGTTTGGAGGAATAGGGTCCTGTTCTCTGTTATGGTTGATTGATCTCCTTTTCTGCAAGGTGATTCCCTTTCATTATCTTTCCTAGGATTCTTTTAATGAAGGTCTGCAATAGAGGGATTTTTTCTGCTGTAACACAAGTAGGCTTCAGCTTTGTTAAAGTGAGGTGTGAACAGTTTGATTTGTGTGATTGATACTACAAAATTTCTTTGCTTTTGGAATTGAGCATATCCAGTGCGTGATTGTCTTTGGAATAAACAGACCTTCCTGGGTTGACAATTTATGTGGTGGTTGAATTGTTAAAACAATTAAAGCCACCAACAGTCACTTCTTTGAGATGAATTTCAGGAGCCTGCAAAAACCCTGACTTCCACAGATCATATCTCCAAAAATGTTGCATACCTTGATCTAAAATTTCTACAGCAACTTCCTCAGGATTTTGGCTTTTCATAATAAAAATTTCAGCTTCTAAACCTTCGTATAAAAAACGTTAGAGTGCAAATTCCACGATGACCTGTTTCAGATGGAGAAATCCCTTACCTAAGGAGGAAAATAAGATCACAATTTATATAAATGCTTAAGTTGAGAGGGGCTTAAACATGAACATGGGAGGGATTTTAGGAGCTTAAAAAATATTAATTATGACTTTTCAATGACCCATGCCCCAACCCCATGGGGTTTTAGCCCACTAACTGGGGGAACAAACTTCAAACATGAATATCTGTCAAACCGTGAAGAATTACATGGCATGCCATATATCAACGGAAACATCTTGACAAGTAGAAACCATCAAAAGCATTATTGACCTAGAATATATTAATTTGGTAGGTCAACATTCCCATGCAATATTGGGTTAGCCCCTGGTGCTGCTTGGGTTGACGTCAATGATAACTATTGATCAACACATTTCATAATGAAATTAAACATTTATTTCAGCAGATTAATGAGTTAGAAATGAGAAATGTGTATCTCTAAATTCATTAGCATTTTATTTTTTCATTTCACTCGGTAAACATTAAAAAAATTATTGCAAGGTTTCATACCAAATTCTCTTCGCCTTCACCACACCATTTCTTGGTATCCATGCAAAGCATCCATTAAATTTGAAACAATAGTATGCAAATTCAGCTAAAGGAATTCTTACCTGATTTATTTACCTTTTTCACGTAGGCTTACTACTTGCCTTATTTTATTTGTTATCAATACCATCACTTTTAGCTGAAGCCCTTTGAAGGGTCCAACTGGTTGATAACATTCTTGTTGTTGCAATACTCAACAATTCTTGAAATGATCTCATCCTCGCAGATTAGTCATAAAATCATCAACTCAACCATTCATATATTTCAGTGACAACTTCATAAATATATCTTCATTTACATTCAATTCCAACATTTCCTCACCCATGCTAAGCATACACTTTCTATTTCTAGCCTTTATCATTTTCATTCATGCTCACAAAAAATATCAGGAGCATAAACATAACATATTAATAATGATAATTATCAACAATAGGTCATTCATTTCCACTTTCCCAATGGTGTTCAATATATCATGGAATCCATTGAGTAACCTCATTGTGTTACCCAATACATCGTAAGTAAGAACTCTATTTTCATATCATTCACACAGAATGAAGGCTTTAACCTCGTGCAAAAATTACCAGCAAACGAATTCTTAAAAAATAGAAAATATACAATGGCGAGAACAAAAATATTGACATATTTTTCTCCTAAAACCCAAAACGAGGAAAACCATATTGTTTTTTCATTATATTCCTTTCAATGTTACAAAAATTATGTATATGTTGAAGCATTCATAAACCCCCAATCCATTAACCCTAGGTTAGAACCTAATTGTAGGTCCTTTGATTGGATCTACAAAAAACCATGGGAAAAATCATCATGAAAAAAACCATGTGAAAAACCATGCACAAGACCATGGGAAATTCCACACCACCATAAGTGGGTCTTCCCCAAAAAAAACGATGTGTTTCCCCAAACTTCATTTAGGGGGTTTCTTGCCCCACTGCACTCCATGCAATGTAACAATTTCTATCGCTAGTTTTCCAAAGGATATAACACATACCCAACATAATGATCATATTTTTAAATATTAATCACTTGTGTTACTACTACAATGCTCCTACACTAATGAAATTTTATATCAATTGGTGATCTAGGTGGATATTGGTGTCCATCCACCTATTCCATTTGGATCCCCACCATCAGTTCTTTCAGTTTTTCACTTTCAGCACAACTTACTATTTTTAGCAGGTTTTCGGACCCTGAACTTCTAGAGCCGTTTTGAGGCCCTAATGATCGAGGTGGGTATTGGTGGCCACCCACCTATTCCATTTAAATTCCTTCCATCATTTCTTTTATTTTTTCAGTCTCATCACAACTTACTATTTTTAGTAGTTTTTCGGGTCCTGAACTTCCGAAGCCGTTTTGAGGCCCTAAACGATGTTTTTTTGGAAAACCGAGAGAAACATAGGTCTATAGATCGCTTTTGCACACATTAAAAGTTTTAATCATTTGATATATATTTCTAATGAGGTATGGTACACATCAAATGAAGATTTTATGCCAAATTTACACCCCCGGGAAATTTGATGTACCAATTTACCCAAACAAGGCCCATACTCACTAGCGCTTCATCTTGTAGGGTTAGGTTTTTGGATGTTTAGGGTTTTCCATTGTTTCTCATTAATAAATAGGCCCTCGAGCCTAATTTTAGCACAGTTCAAAGGCTTGTAGCCACCACATCTCTTCTCATAAATATGCTACCAATGCCCTAGCTAGTTTATTTCCATTATGTGTGTAAGAATATTTTTGTTATTTGATATTAATGAAATGAAGTATTATTTCCATTGCATATTTATATTTATGGTTATATGTGTATTATTTTGCATTCCTATATAAATCTATATTAGTGGTATCAAAGCAACCTGATCTTTCTTTGTTTTTCGTTCCATGTCCCAAACAAGGTCAGGGTATAAGGAGTTAGGGCTTGATCTGGTTGAACCCTTGCAAGATAAGCCTCGCAAACCCCGATGACCTCCCATGGTGGAAGAAAAGAGAGATGAGGGAGAAGGAGATCCTATCAAAATATTTCTCGAGGAAGCCCAAAAGAAACAAAGGAATGCGACGGTTGATAAATTTTCCCATATCCTTCAACGGCTGCCCACCAGCGGTACATATACATCTAGCAGACACACTAGAGGTGCCTCTCCTTTCAAGGTACAAGTCAAATTTGAATTTCCTATATTTGAAGGCCACATAGATGCAGACATTGTAGATATATGGTTGAATTTTTTGGAAGGGGATTTCTTGGTCCATGGTTTCTCCAGCCAAGAAAATATTATTTTTTCACTCCTCAAAGTCGTCCCCCATGTCAAAGACTAGTGGGAAACCTACTGTGAGAAAAAGGATGAGAGGGAACCCTCCATGTTCTTAGTCTCACCCACTTGGAATTCATTCCATGATGGCATCAAGGAACAATATTACCCTGTGGAGAGCTATGAGGACAAGTACATCCAATGGACCACATTGCGGCAACAAAGAGATCAATATTTGCACGAACTGATGAATAAGTTCCATACCCTGTGCACAAAGTTGGGTATTAAATATTCAGAGAGAAATTTGGTGCTCAAGTACCGCAGTTTTTTTTCACAGATAAATTCAGGAGGAAATGGAGTTCCTTTACATTACCTCAATTGGCACGACATATTGCTACGCCGCCAAAATCGAGCAAAAATTTAAGTGGAAGAAGTGAGACTTTGGATCCGCGAATCTGAAGCAGGGGAAAGGAACCCCCGAACCACAGAACAAGAGGCAAGGCCAAAGTGGGGGGAATCAAAACAACCCCAAAAATAGAAATAATGACACGGGGAAGTGGTGTGAATTTCATAACAGCCCCACTCACAGTACAAATGAGTGTCAGGCCAAACAGTTGTTGGTGGTCGAACTAAAGGCACACGAATCAAATGCATGTTCTGATCCTAAGTCAGAACGATAGAAGGGAAAACAATGTAGTAAGATTGTTTCCCAAACTAGGAAATTTGTTTGCATTAACATTCACCCACAAGGAAAGAATAATATTTTGGACACAACCTCGAAACAGGGCTCCCATGCACAACAGAAACAGATGGACAAAGGCATGGAGAAATAAAAGGACATTTTATCCTCACCCACAGAGGTTCCTCTACACTGTCAAGTCAAGCAATCCATTGATCTGACCCCAGGTGTACTGTTTGTACTCAACTTAGTGTTCCTAAATTGAGTTCATTAATTGTCAACTAGGGTTAGTAAACTGCTAAAGTGTGCTGCACTATATGTGCCTAGGTATTTGTTTCTCACTACGTTGTGTTTAGTGTTTTATGATGTTTTTGATTTTATGGTTTTGTGTTTGAAAAGGGAAAGAACTAAGTGCTGGTGAAAAGAAGCTATTGGTTATATTAAAACAGAACAAAGCCTAAACTATGGATGGAAAACAACAAATTCAAAGCTTGATAATGACTTCATTGCAAGGAAGTAAATCACAACATGAGCTTGAACTTATCCAATTCATTCATTAAATATGTGTTGGAAGAGCTTGAGAAATGGACAAGTTAAGTGTAAATGAAGTTCTCCTAAATAAACAATCAACTCACAATATTACAAAATGATTATTTGTAACACAGTAAGGTTTCTATTCTAGATTAACCTATGATACTGAAGCTACCCTATTCTGCAACTTGACTTATCACTACTAGGCCTTATTCAGAAGTTTAGAAATTTTCTAGAATAATGTTTGGGAAAAAGGCTATAGGTGAATTTGTAAAGATTTGCAGAGTGATCAAAGCCTTAAACTGATATTACTGACCCATGTTCATGTGATGATGTATCAATATAAATTCAAAACAAAAGTAAGTTTGTAAATAATGAAGGCCGAGAGACTAATTTTGACAACTAGTACGACTTGAAATACAATAGATAACCTAGGCTAGAAAGAAGTCTATCAATCTTAAAATACAGTGACTACAACTTAAACTAGAATACCATTAATCTTTTCTTGAAACAAAATGAACTGAGACTGAACTAGAGTGCTTCTAATCTACTTGAAGTACAGTGAACAGAGTTAAACTAAAATGCCATTATCAAACTGGAAATGTAGTGACAGAGTTGAACTAAATGCAATCAACCTCCGGAGTGCTCTAACTAAATTAACATGCAACTAGTCTATGTAATTCTACAGCCCATCTCGTTCCATAGGAATGATATTTTGGAAGATTTTGTAAAACAAGTATGGCTGTATTATTCAGTTCAATTGAACATAAACATAAAATTGAAAGCAAATACAACTAGAATCTAAGACACCACAATTGTTTCTTATTCATTGTTAATGATGTTTTGGAAGAGTTTGTAGGAGTAAGACCGGCTGTGACACTTAGTGTAAACAAGCATAAATCATAAAATTCGAAAGAAAATACAACTAAAACCTACAACACCACAGCTATGCCTTATTCATCATGATGATATTTTGGAAGAGTTTATAAGAGTAATTCTAGCTGTGATGATCAATGTAAACAAGCATGAAACATAAACTTCAGAAACATGCTTAAACTAGAAATGAAAAAAATGAGACTAAAATAATTATCTAAACCGTATAAACAAGGTTGCTCAGGAGGCAGGGGCCCTCTACCACCGGAGTAGCATGCAAAATCTACTTCAATATTGACTCAGTGCTTTCAATAAAGTGATACTTCTTGCATTAGAGAGAAATTACTTCAAAACAGAGTGTTTTCGAACTTCTGAAATCTAGCAATCAATCACAAAATCTAACCTTGTCCCTCGGTTTCCCGAGCCATATTTATAATCAAAATTACATAACTGTCTTGAGATAACCTAGGGATAATTGTCTTTCCAAATAAAACCAAACTAGGACTCTGATGGTGGTCATGTAATAGAATTAAGGACATTTGGACTGTCCTTGTCCTATTAGGAGCCTCTCTCCTAGTTTGAGTTCCCACGTACATAACTGCCTACAGAATTCCGTTCAAACTTCGTGGAGAGCAACAAATGATGAGGGAATGATGTGGAATACGCCCATATGTGTTTTTCTCCAAGATGACACCTGGAACCTGCGTAGACATGAAGACAGCTGCAGAATCGACAACTAGCTACAGAATGTCTGCATTCTGTAGCTAGATCTAGTTCAAAAAGTACTACAATGAAAAAATCATAAAAACATAGCAAGTTAGTCATGATATACATTCTTAAAGAAATTTTAATTAATTCTATTGATCATTTGAGCCTATAATTAATAATGGACAAAGGAAATGGAGTGGAATGTGGTGGAAGAAAGAACATCTTTGGAGCTCAACATACCCCCACTGCTAGGTTCTTGCATGTCCTCATGCAACTATTCCATGAACTCTGAGACCTTTGCAAGGACATCCAACCCTCTTCTTCTGCTTTGCCTGGTAGTCAAAGGCCTTCTGGGCTTCCTTATGACTAACTTGAATCTCAAATTTGTGAGTGCCCTGGTTAACTTTGTATTTCTCTTCTTCAATTTTTCACTGGCCTTGTGTAACTTTTGCATTTGTAGAGATAGAGTTGAATTCATATCAGTTTTCAGTTTAACTTTCGCTCTCAGAATTTCATTCTCATTCTTGATATGTCTGTTGAGTATTTCTAAATCATATTTGTCCCTCCTTAGGATATCAATTGCAGATTTTGGTGGACTAGGAGTTCTGTCTCTTCCTTCTAAAGCTCTTTTCTCTAATGTCTCAACATAGTTGTAAATTTCTTACTGTGCTGGGTCTATTTCAGGAGCTCCTTCATCAAAATCCTCCTCAGTAGGTGTTTCTTCATCCTCTATGTTTATGACTTCATTTTGTTTAACCTTTTTTTTCTTTAGTATCCCTCTAAGTCTATGGATCCTTCTTGGTTGAGATGGTCCTTCTCCTTTCTCCCTGGCAAAATTTCTTATTATCCTCTCTTTCTTAAGCTGCTTCCAATCGGAGCCAATTTCTCAGAAATCATTTCTTCTTCATTGCCTTCTTATATTGTTTTACCAGTTTCAGTTTTGGAAGTTTTCCATCTTCTGCTTCTTTTTGTAGTTTTGTCTTCAGGTGGAGGTTCCTTGGGTTCTTCAAAGTGATTTCTCACTAAGAACTCTTCCCAATTATCTCCCATTTTGCTCAAATGATGTTCAATCAAAATTTTGACTAAACCATGGTGGTATAAGGTTGTTTCTAGAAATTGAACTCTCTTTTGAACACTTGAAGCCATTTTCTTTAAACTATGAAGCAAGAAAAAGGGCAAATTGAGTTCTTCTTCTAAGAAATGCATTATCAACCGAATATGATAAACATAGAAGGTACCATATCTTCCTTCACAAGTGATGAATTTTTGCAAGATAAGCAACATGTTCCTCCATTTGTTCTTTAGTGCGGAGCTACAGATACCCTTTTTAAAAATGGAAACATCCATACCTGGTGACTTGAGTATCTGCTTCCATGCCTCGTTATGAAATTCTCTATTCTTGAACCACCTTTCTCCTTGTCTAGGAAATTTGGTTGCTTCTGCAATGGAAGCTTCTGTAATGGTGAATTTAATGTCTCCTATCTCGACCTCAGCTCCATTGAAGGACCGTTCAAACGTTTTAGTCACCTCTTTGTGAAAACCACTGAATTTTTCAAAGAATTGCAACCACCCTGCTTGTTGTAACATTTCTCTGACTTGAGGATAACCCTCCAAGTAATTAGTTCCAACCGTTTTTTTCCTCACTATGAGCCCCATCACTTCTCTTTCCAACCTTCAAATTATTGCTCCTCTGTTCACGTTGACAATGGCTGTTACAGGGATGTTTTTGCCCCACAGACGTTTCCTCTGTTTTACAGACTGAAATGGTTAAGATTTGGCTATGGGAAAGAATGATATGGAGTGATTGCGGAATGAATATAATGAGGTGAGGATGATGTATATGAGTTGAAAGATATCACAAAAGAAAATACCGCAGAGATATTTTGTAACGAATTCAAAATCATCATTAAATGCTTTGGCCTAGTGACGTGACTAATCCAATCACTTCAGCACTTTAACCGTTTAGATTTTTAAATGATGATCGGATATGGGATTTGAAATGGTGGAATAGAAGGAGTTTTATCCAAATTTTCTACGGGAGGTTTGTTAGGCATGATCAAAAAAATCAATTAAAACAACTTTTTGAGTTATTCATAACTTAACTATACTAAAAATTTTCATGATATGTCATTATAATCAGAACTTTTACCTTTGCCTTTCCTCTGATTTTTTTGTGATCTTTATATGATTTGTTCTCCCCTGAAAATCATTACTTTTTGAGTCTTCATAACTCCCTTGATTTTTCTTGTTGTCATGGATATGCAGGATCATTTTATTGTAGATCAGGTTATTACTGGACAATGCTTTCAGGATCTCTGGCTACAGAATGTCTGTCTGGCTGCAGAATGTCTGACTGGCTACAGAATGTCTAACTGATTGCAGAATGTACCTGTAGAAGACTTGAAACATGAAATGGTATGGTTTGGAGCATGAATGGAATGTTGTATGGAATGAGTGAAGATGGATAATAAAATATGATGTAATGGAATATGAATGAAGTGAATAATGGAGTGGAATGGATCTCAACTTATGAAATGGAGTGAAGTATGAGAAGTGGCCTGCAATTCATGATATGTATTATTCAATTGCAGAAAAACATCAAACTTAAAAATCTGGGATGGAGATGAGGTGGACCATGGGGTGAAATGAATGAAGTGTGGATGAATGAATGAAATGGAGTATGGATGAATGAATGAAACAGAATATGGATGGATGAAATGAGATGGATCATAAGTGAAATGGACCTGCACTTATGCTTTTGTAACAACTGGTGACTTGCAGAAAAATAACAAATTTGAAAAGCTTAAGTGTCAGAAAGATTCTGATTTTCACTCTACCTTTTCTGTATAAACATGCTAATCAGTGATTAGTTTTCATGTTTATACTTTCTTTTCTTTTTTTTAATAAAATGGCTTCAAAAAATTCAATTAAGTTGATGAAGAAGAAAGATTCTTCTTCATTAACTTCACATCACTGTTTTCCTGGAACTTCTTGACAAATTCTTCTCTTGAAAGTGGCTTATGATACAGCTTCAATATATGACCATTCACAAGAAAAGTGACCTCTTCTTCATCTATTGTCCTGATTTTTATTGCCCCATTGTCAAAAAATTTCACAATTTCATATGGCCCAAGCCAATGTGTTTGGAATTTACCTTGAAAATCTTTGAACTTTGAATCAAACAAGAGAGCCAAGTCACCTTCTTTGAACTTCTTTTCCTTGATGTACTTGTCATGCCATCTAGTCCTTTGCTCTTGGACTAGACTTGTTTTCTGAACTGCATCATGTCTGATCTCATCCAATTCATTATTCTGCTCCAATCTATGCTTTTGTGTCTGCATTAAATCAAGTCCTAGCTGAACTGCCATTTTGAAAGTTTGAATCTGGAACTCTATGGGAAACAAAACTTGCTTTCCATAAACAAGTTCTTGTAGATGCAACTATTGTTATTCTCCATGTTAGTTCTAACAAATATAAGGCTTCGAAGAAACCTATACGCTTCAATCTCTTCTATGTAAATGGACAGTCTTTGTTAGGATCCATTCAATAACCTTATTAGTAGATTCCACTTGACCATTTGCTTGTGGATGATAGGGAGTAGATTTTTTGTGTCTAATTTTGTACCTCTCCATCATTTGTTCCACTAGCCTTGATGTGAATTGAGCTCCTTGATCTGTAACAATTTCCCTTGAGACACCAAAACGAGTAAAAATATCCTCAAAAAGAAAATTAACTACAAATGCTTCATTAGCAAAAAGTAATGGCTTGGCCTCTACCCATTTGGTAACATAATCAGTGCAAACTAATATATATCTCTTTTGTCTTGATGGAGGACTAATAGGTCCTACAAAATCCAAAACCCATTTTTCAAAAGGTTCAATATGTACCTGAGGTTGTAATGGCATCTCACCTGAAGGAGAAGGTTTCCCTACCCTTTGGCAACTGTCACACCTTTTGACATACTCTTTAGCATCTTTAAACAAGGATGGCCAATAATATCCTAAATGAAGGATCTTATAGGCTGTCCTCTTGTCAGCAAAGTGTCCACCACAAGGTTCATCATGACAT
Organism: Pinus albicaulis; assembly: GCA_034641835.2. Classification (NCBI taxonomy): domain Eukaryota; kingdom Viridiplantae; phylum Streptophyta; class Pinopsida; order Pinales; family Pinaceae; genus Pinus; species Pinus albicaulis. Next base: position 281,704,881 of record CM076581.1, read on the forward strand.
GCTTTGAGAATCTCAGGCATCTCATCTTCCCGAACACATCTCCTAATGATAAAATCTGGACCTGTCTTGTACAACTCATTAGCAACCCATGAATATTTTTCACTGTCATAAATGATTTTTCTTTTGTCTCTTGCATTCATTATTGAAGGAAATTTCCCTGAAACTAAATAATTAGCAATGTCAGCAAACCAAGGAGTCTGAGTAGAAATTGCAAAAAGATATTCGTCAGGAAATTGATCTTCAACTGGAGTGTCATCTTTGATGTTTTGGAGTCTAGACAGGAAATCATCTACTATGTTTTGTTTTCCAAGCCTATCTAGAATGGTAATGTTGAATTCTTGTAAAATAAATAACCACCTTATGACTCTGCCATTAGTAATTGATTTGTTCATTAAGTATCTAACTGCAGAATGATCTGTGTGAACAAAATTTTCATAGCCTATTATATAGTGTCTGAATTTGTTTATGGCATGAACAACAGCTAAAAACTCATTTTCAGTTACAGTATAGTTTAACTCTGAAGGAGTCAAATTTTTATTGGTATAGTAGATGGCATAATGAATCAGGTATTTTTGTCTCAATACTGCTCCTAGAGCTGTATCTGAGGCATCTGTTGAAATATGAAAAGGTAGCTTCCAGTTAGGTCCACTTAAAATAGGTGCTTCAGAAGAAAAAAAAAATCAGGGTCTCAAAGGCTAACTGGTAGTCAGAACTCCATTTGAATTCACAGTCTTTGGCAAGTAATTTGAAGAGTGGAGATGCTATCTTGGTGAAGTTTTCTATAAATCTTCGATAATAGCCTGTAAATCCTAGAAAACTCCTAACATCTTTTTGACAACTTGGAATAGATAAGTTAGAGATGACTTCAACTTTTGACTCATCAACTCTAATCCCATCCCCTGAAATGTGATGTCCTAAAACAATTCCTTTAGTAAACATCATAAAACACTTTTCATGACTAAGTGAAAGATTTGCTTCTTTACATCTCTCTAAAAAATTTTCCAAGTTTGCTAAGGCTTATTCAAATGTGTTTCCATAAACTGTGAAATCATCCATATATACCTCTACACAATCATGTATTAGATCTGAAAAAATTCCTAGTACTGCCCTTTGAAATGTTGCAGGTGCATTGCATAATCCAAATGGCAATACTCGGTAAGCATAGGTACCCCAAGGACAGGTAAATGTGGTTTTGTATTGATCCTCAAGTGCTACTTGAATTTGATTATAACCACTAAACCCATCTAGAAATGAGAAGTACTTTTTGCCAGCTAAGGTATCTAACACCTGATCTATGAAAGGTAGGGGAAAATGATCCTTAAGAGTAGCTTTGTTTAATTCTCGGTAGTCAATACATACCCTCCATTTACCATTTTTCTTTGGCACAATTACCAAGGGAGAAACCCACTGACTATCTGAAATAGGATAGATAAAGTTGACATTCAACAATTTCTGCAATTCTTCTTTAACAATCTCCCTAAGATTTGGATTCATCTATCTTTGAGGTTGTATGATTGGTTTACAATTTTCCTCTATGTAGATGTGATGAGTGCAAGTCTTGGGGCTTATCCCTTTCATATCAGTGTACTCCCATGCATATGCAGAAGAATGTCTCTGTAAAATTTTGACTAGCTCTTCTTGTTGAGATTTTTCTAGGTTCTTGTTTATATTTAAAGTTTTGCCTGGAAATATCTCAATTGTAGAGCTGCCAAATTTATCCATGGAATAGAGAGACATCTGCCTTGATGAAAAAAACTCAATGTTGGATTCTTCTTGAAATTGTTCATGTTTATGTTCCGAAGAGGATTCAAATTTTTCTAAAGTATTCAAAATTTGACTATCTTCACTAATTTCTGAAATTGTGAAGAGAGGTTGTAAGTCTTCTTCATCCTCTATCCATTGAGTATCATCTAAATTTGTAATTGTCCTTGCTAGAGGATACAAAGTGAATTTCTTAGTCGAACTACCATCAGATATGTACATATCACCGGATCTACAACTAATGAAAGCATCAGTTGTATCTAACCAAGGTCTCCCTAATATAATAGGATGTCCTCCTAGATTATTCTTAGGAGTTAGGATCATAAAATCCACAGGGTACTCCCAAGAATCTAGGGACACTGGAATGTCTTCTATTACCCCATCAGGTTTGATCACAGATCTGTCTGCTAATTGTAATAATGTGGGTGTAAAGAGAAGATTAGGAAGTTTCAATTTATCCATGATTTGTCTACTCATGATATTGATTGCTGCTCCTAAATCAATGAGTGCGTTTTGGATCTCAATTCCATTGATGTGAATTTTAACAACTGGATTTCCTGGGTCTAGATACTTTGGAATAACAATCTTACCTATCATGATATCTGCTATTTTTCCTGCCAGTTGAATTCTCTTTGTCTCTCTTATTCTTTTTCTTGTTTTCTTCATGCTCAACTCCTTTATTGTCTTTGCTAAAATTGGAATTTCCTTGATAGCTTGTAATAATGAAATCTTAATACAGACATTTCTCAACTCATCTAGGAAATCATAATTAGGCACCATAATTTTTTTTTCTATACCTTTATCAATTTGTAATCTTTCTGGAAAGGGAGGTGTAGAAGTGGATGTTGATGGCTGCTCTAATACAGGAGTTGAAATTATTGGTTCTTTTTGTTTTGGTTTTTCAATGTTTGGGTCCTGAAAAGATGTGTCTTCTTCAAGACTTTTATTTTCCCGTAGAGAATCTTCCTCAAAGTTGTCTTGTTCTTGTATGATCACAGAAGGTTTCCTCTTTTCAAGTATTCTTCCAGACCTAAGTTGAACATCACTAAGGTCTAGAGGATTAATTAAATAAGTTGGAAACTGTTGGCCTTCTATCATGTATGTATTCTGAGGATTTTTATTGTTGGGGTTTGGTATGGGTTGAGCGGGCAACTCATTTGATTTCTGAGGAAATGGTAATGGGAGTGGTTGATTTTGATGTTGTGGGTTCTGAGGATTCTGTTGAGGATTTTGAGGAGAAAAATGTGGGTATGGTGGATAGGATGGTGGATATTGATAGTACTGGGAGTATATTCCATAGGGATTTTGTGCTCCTTGTTCCCAAGCTTGAGATTGATTTTGAAATTGGGGCCAAGGTTGCTGCCAAGAATTCCAATTTAGTGGAGGTTGATTATACAATTGATCATGGAATCCTTGTGTTTGAGGTCCATGCCAAGGCCTTCTAGAGACAAAATTGAGAGATTCTGTGGAATTTGTAAGAGTTTCCTCTTGAAAGACAGCTTTAAGACCAGGAAGTGAAGGACATCTCTTGGTTTCATGTTTTTCTGAACAAATTACACAGGTTTCTACAACTTTTGCATCCAAAGGACATTCTCTCAAGGCATGCTTCTTTCTACATTTGGGACAAAAGATGGCTAAGGCATAAGATTCAGCTTTTTGCTTGTTTTGTAACTTAAGGGTGTCTATTTGTTCACGAAGACTCCCTAAGATGTCAGATTTGAATTCATCAAGAATATGCCCTATCTCTGCCCTACTTACTGTCCTAGAAGCAGACTTACTTACCCTTGCAAGAGCAGGGTCTCTTGGACCTTTTACAGTTTTGGATTTCCCTCTTGAAAGGTTGATACATAACTCAGATATTTCAAGTAATTTGAGCTGAGATATATCCCCTTTTCCCATCATGTTAAGGATATCCAACCATTCATGCCTAATTGTCTTCAACAAGAGAGCTTTTAAGGTGTCTTGATCTAAGTTCTCCATTTTTGCTCTTTTGATGTTGTAATGAAATCTCTCCAACAAATCTTCCAGGTTTTCATCTTTTTTTTGTATCATCTTGAACACTTCCTCCTTATGATTGACTGGCATACAATAATCCAAATACCTCTCCAGAAATGCTTGTTTCATATCTTCCCATGTTCTAATAGAACTTTTCATCAAACTCATAAACCACTTCAATGCTGCTTCTTTCAATGTTGAAGGAAATAGTTTAATTTTTTGAGCATCTTGTAAGTAGTCATAAGTTCTAAATAGGACTTCAAATTCAAATAGGAAGGTTTCAGGATCTTCAGTTTTAAGTCCATAGAAGTTTGGAAGGACAGAGGATGAAATTTTTTTCATAGTTGTATTGGTTTCTTCATCTACTATAGGAAACCCAAAAGAGTTTCCCATTTCTCTTCTATCTCTTCCTCTACTTCCTTCTCCTTCTGCACCTCTACCTCCTTCTCCTCTACCTCTACCTCTACCCCCTCCAAAAAATGTGTGTTCTCCATTAAAGACTCCTCCTCTCCCTTCTTCTGCCATAGTTGATTCTTCTGTGGAAGTGGAAAAATTTGTATCTCTAGCAGGGGTCCTTGAATCTTCTTCTAAGACAGGTTCAGTGGATGAAGTGGAAGGTCTTTCTAATGGAATATATGATCTTAAGTCTTCTGGAAGTCTAGGATCAGTAAAGGATGGAATGTGGGTCTAAGTTGGAGGTGTGCTGGCTCCTGGTCTAGGTGAAACAAGAGGTGTTCTAGGAATCAAGCTTCTGCTTCTGCTTCTTATGAATCTACCCCTTGAGTCTCTCTCTCTACGCATATCATTGTTTTTGGGAGTTAAGAAACAAGGCTACCTAGTTACACTTCCCTGGAAACGGTGCCAAAATGTTTGTACTCAACTTAGTGTTCCTAAATTGAGTTCATTAATTTTCAACCAGGGTTAGTAAACTGCTAAAGTGTGCTGCACTATATGTGCCTAGGTATTTGTTTCTCACTACGTTGTGTTTAGTGTTTTATGATGTTTTTGATTTTATGGTTTTGTGTTTGAAAAGGGAAAGAACTAAGTGCTGGTGAAAAGAAGCTATTGGTTATATTAAAACGGAACGAACCCTAAACTATGGATGGCAAACAACAAATGCAAAGCTTGATAATGACTTCATTGCAAGAAAATAAACCACAACATGAGCTTGAACTTATCCAATTCATTCATTAAATATGTGTTGGAAGAGCTTGAGAAATGGAAAAGTTAAGTGTAAATGAAGTTCTCCTAAATAAACAATCAACTCACAATATTACAAAATGATTATTTGTAACACAGTAAGGTTTCTATTCTAGATTAACCTATGATGCTGAAGTTACCCTATTCTGCAACTTGACTTATCACTACTAGGCCTTATTCAGAAGTTTAGAGATTTTCTAGAATAATGTTTGGGAAAAAGGCTATAGGTGAATTTGTAAAGATTTGCAGAGTGTTCAAAGCCTTAAACTGATATTACTGACCCTTGTTCATGTGATGATGTATCAATATAAATTCAGAACAAAAGTAAGTTTGTAAATAATGAAGGCCGAGAGACTAATTTTGACAACTAGTACTACTTGAAATACAATGGATAACCTAGGCTAGAAAGCGGTCTATCAATCTTAAAATACAGTGACTACAACTTAAACTAGAATGCCATTAATATTTTCTTGAAACAAAATGAACTGAGACTGAACTAGAGTGCTTCTAATCTACTTGAAGTACAGTGAACAGAGTTAAACTAAAATGCCATTATCAAACTGGAAATGTAGTGACAGAGCTGAACTAAATGCAATCAACCTTTGGAGTGTTGTTACTAAATTAACATGCAGTTAGTCTATGGAATTCTACAGCCCATCTCATTTCAATATGAATGATATTTTGGAAGAGTTTGTAAAACAATAATGGTTGTATTATTCTATGCAATTGAACATAAACATAAGATTTGAAAGCAAGTACGACTAGGATCTAAGATACCACAGCTATTTCTTATTCATTATTAATGATGTTTTGGAAGAGTTTGTAGGAGTAAGACCAGCTATGATACTTAGTGGAAACAAGCATAAATCATAAAATTCGAAAGGAAATGCAACTAAAATCTACAACACCACAGCTATGCCTTATTCATCGTGATGATATTTTGGAAGAGTTTATAAGAGTAAGTCTAGCTGTGATTATTAATGTAAATAAGCATGAAACATAAACTTCAGAAACCTGCTTAAGCTAGAAATGAAAAACGAGACTAAAATACTTATCTAAGCCGTATGAACAAAGCTACTCAGGTAGCAGGGGCCCTCTACCACCGGAGTAGCACACAAAATCTACTTCAAGATTGACTCAGCCCTTTAATAAAATGGTACTTCTTTCATTAAAAGAGGAATTACTTCAAAACAAAGTGTTTTCGGACTTCTGAAATCTAGCAATCAAACACAAAATCTAACCTTGTCCCTCGGTTTCCCAAGCCATATTTGTAACAAATTTACATAACTGTCTTGAGATAACCTAGGGATAATTTTCTTTCCAAATAAAAACCAAACTAGGACTCTGATGGTGGTCACGTAATATAATTAAGGACATCTGGACTGTCCTTGTCCTATTAGGAGTCTCTCTCCTAGTTTGAGTTCCCAAGTGCATAACCACCTACAGAATTCCGTTCAAACTTCGTGGAGAGCAAAAAATGATGAGGGAATGATGTGGAATATGACCATATGTGTTTTCCACTGAGATGACACCTGGAACTTGCGTATACATGAAGACAGCTGCAGAATCGGCAACTAGCTATAGAATGTCTGCATTCTGTAGCTAGATCTAGTTCAAAAAGTACTACAATGACAAAATCATAAAAACATAGCAATTTAGTCATGATATTCATTCTTAAAGCAATTTTAATGAATTATATTGATCATTTGAGCCTATAATTAATAATGGACAAAGGAAATGAAGTGGAATGTGGTGGAAGAAAGAACATCTTTGGAGCTCAACATGTACCACTGCATAATATTTCCATACCTCATGTGACCACACAGATAGAATCCACACATGTACTATGTGAGGCTAATAAAGAAACCAAATTTACTAAATGCATCTAGCATGTCTACCCGTGGGTCCAAGAAATCTTTGACAAATCCAATACCTAGTTCAGCAGAATTTGCCTCATCTCATGGAGGATCTCAATGCAATGGGGACTAGTGCTTCCTAAGGGGGGACGAATGATCCAGGTGGATATTGGTGGCCACCCACCTATTCCATTTGGAACCCCACCATTGGTTCTTTTAGTTTTTCACTTTCAGCACAACTTAATATTTTTAGTAGGTTTTTGAACCCTGAACTTCTGAAGTCGTTTTGATGCCCTAATGATCCAGGTGGGTATTGGTGGCCACCCACCTATTCCACTTAAACCCCCACCATCAGTTCTTTCATTTTTTCATTTTCAACACAACTTACTATATTTAGTATTTTTTCGGGTCCTAAACTTCTAGATCCATTTTAAGCCCCTAAACGACGTTTTTTGGGTAAAGTGGGAGCAACATGGGTCTACAGTTTGATTTTTCTCACATATAAATTTGTATTTCTTGGATAGATCTATCTAACGAGGTCTGGTGCACGTCAAACGGAGATCGTATGCCATCTCCAGGAAAGTTAATGTACCAATTTACCCAAACGAGGCCCATAGTTTTTGCGCTTCATCTCCTAGGGTTAGGTTTTTGGATGTTTAGGGTTTTCCATTGTTTCTCAATAATAAATAGGCCCTCAAGCCTCATTGTAACACAGTTCAGAGGCCTGTAGCTGCCACATCTCTTCTCATAGGTACGCTACCAGTGCCCTAGGTAGTTTATTTCCATTATTTTTGTAAGCATATTTCTGTTATTTGATATTAATGAAATGAAGTATTATCTCCATTAAATATTTGTATTTATGGTTATATGTGTATTCTATTACATTCCTGTATAAATTTGGATCAATTAGCATCCTTATATTTTTATTTCACTGTCTCATCTTCCCCATATTCATATAAGACAAAATACATACACACACACAAACATATCAACCATACATAGTTTCAGTTAGGGAAACTTCTTTCTTATGCTATTTTCAAAGCTATAATGTAATTTTCCATTTTTTTTATGTGAACCTAGCCAGATCCACCTAGTTGGTCTATTATCTTATTCTACCCTATAACGACTTCTTTCTTATGCATAAGGTTTAATTAGGGTCTTGACTTCTGGGTGGGTTTTATTTATCGCTTATCCATGAACTCCTTTTCTTTCCTTTCCCACACCCAAAAAGCCAGTCTAGAAAAAACCACAAGAAGAAAGAAGAAATAATGAAAATACTAAAAATACCACAACATCAATACGAGACAACAACACAAGGTAGCATGTCTATGCTCAAAGTAAACAAATAAAATAAACAAGAAACTTGTAGTAAATAATAACAACATAGACATGCAAAACGTCCCCTCTACACATCATTTGTTAGTCCACAACAACTCAATCCCTTTAATTCTAAAGTTCAGTGTTTCCATCACTATTATATGCAAAAAAATTTAATTAGAGTCCTTTCCAAGGTTTACGACAACCTCAAAATTCCAATATCACTCTAAACAGTTCAAGAATAAACGTTTTAGTCTTTTACAGAGCTTGATGGGATGCTCCCTCATCTATTTTTGTATAATAGATTGTCAGTTCATGTGCCTAAAATTCACATGAATTTTTCTTCCTCTTTCACTATCTGTTAGGGAAGTATTTCTTTAGATGTGCCTCTTTACATTGCAAGCATGAAATTGGCTTTCTTTTCTCTCTAGCCTTATGATGTTCCTTTCTGGCAATTTTATCATGGAATTTCTCTATATATTTATAATTTAGTTCTTGTTGCAACAACTCTTGCATATATGACATGAATTTTAGCAGCATTGTGTTCAAGCTTTCCTATTCTTTTTTTTTTCTAATGAGTCGTTTATTCTTTTCCTTGCAACTCTTCAACTCAACTTTCAAGATCTTGAAATTTTCTACTCTCTCGGGGGAAAATTCGCTTTCTTGCTCATGATGGACTTGGTCCATGTTGTGTTTTACCATATTGTTTTCCATCATTTTATTTCTTATTGCAATTGGGTCTTCTTATGTGCTATCAGACACACCTAGTGGTTAGCTATATCAGCATAGACAAATTTACTTGTTACATTTTCATGCCAACACTATACATCTTGGTTTGATGTATGTTAATATGTTGTTTTTCACACATCTAGAACTCATGTTAGCCACATATTCTAGGAATCAAAAGTGAATATCAATATTTTTATATTCATATCATTACTAAGTTTGAAATCAACCCTTACCAATATTAGCATCCATGAAATTTGCAAGTTTAAAGATCAATATATATATATAGTAAAAAACTTATCATAATAAATTCTCAAGCATCAGCATGTGAGCCTCTTCAGGTCCAGTGCTGAACTTAAGCTCTCATTCTAACTTTCTCTCTCATGGTCCCACCAATCTAAGTGTTGAACCATGCTCTACTAGTCAAATAAAAATATAAATAGACATTTGTATACATAATATTGGCATGTTTAATATATGCATGTTGATGTGAAACTAACTGAAACATCACACATCAAGTAAGCATGCTAGGTAGAAAAAAAATTAACATATCAAAAATGTTCATTCCTGTCATTTCACAATTCTGATATCAACACATGCATACAACACACAATAACTACTAAAATTATACAATCAACATACATCTTTACTCAACAAAAATCATCCTTTGAATGTCATACTCTATAACAGAGATCCAATTTATATCCCAAATATCTAGTGTAGAACCTTTTATTTTCATTTCATCTATTGTTGAGCCCATCTAGTCCAAGAATTGAACTTGAGTGTTAGGTTACCACTTTGTAATGCTCCCTCCCAACCCCTTGGACATTTCCAAGCTTATGGTATGTGTGCCTTTTAACTAACCTAACCTCTATGTTCTCACTATGGAAATGGGGTTACAAAATTTCTTCTTCTCAAAGTTGGTGGAATTAACTTTATAACACACCATTGCATCCATCTCATCAATATCTTTCCAGTAATATATTTTTTATCTCAATCTAAACCTCTAGATTGAGATATATGCCCCTTCAAGGTATAACCAGTCAAGAAGTGCCATATGACACCTAGATAGCCAATGGTTAAACCCTTCACATCCTGAAGCCCTCGCAAGACATACCCAAATAGATCAACAACAAATATTAATTCTAGGCCCCCTACCTCACTGATGGTTAACAAGTGGGGTGTTGGCCCACATTTTCTCACTTCTATGACTAAAACCTTCACAATTCCCCCCCACCCTATCTTCTCCATGTGGCCACCTCTTTAAATCAAAATTCTATATTAATAGTTGGACCCCATTTCATTCATATAAGATAATGAGGGGGGTATACTATCATTTATGCAACCTTGGTCCCTACCACACTCATGTACATGTCATATGTGGCACCACCTTGCCATCTACGTGACTTCCACATCACTCAATATTTATGTCACCCTTTCGTCCACGTCTTGTTAATGTGACACTAACATCATGGTGATGTCACCCTACCACATGTCATCCTATAATGGTGCCATGTGTCATCCAAACATCATCCTCTTGACCACCCCAAAATATCATTTCTAACTACCATGTGTCACACTAACAACATGCCACACCAGCAGTATGGTCACGTCAAATGATCCACATCCCTTTGGAATCCTTGCATGGAATCCACATATCCTAACTAAGCCCTCATAGTGCTTGTGACCTCAACCCAAATAGCAGGTCCTACTAGTGCCGACCCACTTAGCACAATTCATTAATTTCCTTTGTTATCAATTTTAAGGGGATATTTGCAGGTACATGCATTTTGCACTATGGTAAACACCTTGGACCCCCAGAGCCAAAAAATCCCACGTCTCCTCATATGTATCCAAACCTAGGAAGAATTTGGGTGAAACTAAATTTTCACATTATCAAATCTCCCCAAATCTCTTGAACTCCCAGACTCTTATATATCACTGCCGAACAACATTTCATCCAGGTCCTCCCCAAGAGGGCCCCACAATGGATTTCAAAACCTAGCTTTTCCAATGGAATATTTGAGTTTTTTAAAATATGGTGCATTCCATAATATGCACAATTGAAGCCTAACAAGATGCCTAGGCTCTTGAATGCATCTATTATTTCTTAAGTACATTCAACCCAAATACACTCTCTGAATGATTTGATATTCGATCCCCGATACAACTATGAATTCCTACAACACGGACTTAGAAATTACGATGATTTCAAGAGCTTAGTCCAAATTTTTCCTTGAAACTTAGTTTTATTTAGAACACCAACTTCTATAGGAATGACACCTTTAGGCCCACACCGACATTTTAGATATTTCCATAAACAAAAATGCACTCAAAGAAGTTATTTGCATGCCCACTAAAAATCACTGAAACCAACCAAGCTATGTCTAAAATTAGACTATAAATTCACATAAAATAGCATCAAATCCTTGAAACCAATAGTTATATCAGACCCTATGATACATCATAATCTATGATATTAATAGTTCCTTACTAGAGAAGAAAATAAATAGCCTTAAACCATTATAAATCCATGATATTCCAACATTTGAATTCACATACTATAAATAGTTTTAATGAACAAATTAAACATTCATGCATCACCATGTAAATAGCTCTACAACTCAAGGAAGTAAGAAAAATCAAAAGAATATGCAAGCCCCTCAAAACCGTGAGAGCATTAAAATAAGAATTTTATTTTAACATAACCAGGAATAACCTACTCCTCCATCAAAAATGTGGCTACATACATTGTTATAAAACATAACAGAATCATTCATTATTTAAAGTGCAACACAAGTAAATGTAGTTATATGATTAGTTTCAATAACTAGAAACTGAGGGCGAGACTTTAACTCTCCATCCAACCATAGACGAACTACACTGCAATATTTCTTGTAGTTGACCACCCACTAGGCGGATTCAATTTCTGAGGAGTAAAGTGATCAAGGGAATTCACGGTAATTCCAATCATTCCAATGGCACAATATTCTATATCTCATAGTGTCTCCACCCAACTACAAGGAATTTGGATCCCACAGTGTCTCCACCTGCTAATTTATATAGAGAGCCATAGCCCTTATGCTTCCACCTACTAATAAGGGAACCAGAGCACATATTACTTCCACCTTAAAACCCCTATAGGTATCCAAATTCATAGAGTCTCCACTCTGCCAAACAATAATCCAGAGCATACAGTGATCCATCTTCTAACCTGTAGGTATCTAGAAATAAAATGTCTCCGCTTGTATACATCACTCTTACGCTTTCACTGCTCCTTGACCTCCTTCCTTTTGTGAGTTAACTACCCAAATATTGTATGCATATACTAGCATACGTCCTGTAAGTGAAATTTTCTTGTTTTCTTGAACCTCCATCATTGCATACGCAACTCCTTCATCTTTTGCAATTTCTTCTATACATAAGAGAAAATTGCCCCACATACTCGAAAAATTATCTCGATGATCCTCCCATTATCTTTCATGTTAGCATTTTATCTGCTAATCCTCATCTCCCCTCTTGTTTTTTGAAAATACCAATACTCCCCTCAAGGGAAAAGGTGGTATGGGGCATGTCCTTCACTTAAGGAACACATACTCCACCTCCCTTCATGTTGTGCAGGCCACTAAAATTGGTCAAAGAAATGGTGGCATATTAAATTAAATACCTTGAGTGTAATCAATTCCTAAGAAAATATTCCTCGGAAGTCTGAATTCATGTCCACTCCTTTTAGCTCAGTCGTTGTGTTTACATTTCTGCAATATCTACATGAATTTTTTTCCGAAGAATAATATTTACATGAATTACAATTCATAGTGAATTTTACAATAGGGGTAGAAAATAGGGTTGTCACAAAACATGTACATTCATTTCATTGTTTCATATTCATATGGATCAATACCATTAGATACATCAAGTTCTATACAATTTATCCATTCATGATTATCATATAAACTTTAAATACAAGTCATTCATAAATACAAATATGTTAATTAAATCCAATCTGAAATAGGGAAAAAAACTTAAGTTTCATCATCATAATATATTCCAATAATTTGGGTTATTAGTAATAAAAATCACTTCAAATGCTATGATCCAATCAACCAAAATAGTTAAAGCAAAAGAGGGAACTACATAGACCCCTTCTTTAGGAAACTTCATCGTGAAGTTATAAAACAAATAAGGAAATTGTTAACACGTCTTACTTTCATATTCCCAAGTAGTTGAGTTCAGACTATAATTGATCCAAATTGGATCATTATATTATTTTCCATCCTTTTTTATGCTTTCAAAGTGGAAAAATTAGAGGAATTAACTCATAGGACCTTTTCTCCAATGCGTCTCAGTTTGTCAAATTGGGGTTAAAAACCTTCTGGAAGCATTTTGAGGCATTTAATGAAGTGTTTTGTGTTCAAAACCTATTTCTTATGCAATATGCCTCGTGTTTTTTTTTTTTTTTGACTTATATAGCTTTCCAATAGTTCAATAACGACCTCAAATAAATTTCCTATGCAAAATTTACACCACGAAGAATTTGACCTTCCTGTTTTTTCCACCATGAATCGATCGGATGCCACATCAACCCAATTACTCATAGAAAAGTCGCTAGCCACATGACCATGATGAAAAAAACTCTAGAAGAGTTGAGTTGTAATTCATAATGAGGGCTAAATAGGTCAAATTTAACCTGTAGTTGGCTATCAAGTTGTGTTATAATTGGGCCACTAGGAATAAAAGGAGTTTTATTCTATTCTAGTGCATTTTGTTCCAAAATTGAAAAGAGTAGTTTACAGAGGATAGATACAGGGAAAAATAGAGAGGGTTTGTGTTCTATAGCATCCCATGGTACAGAGGTTTAATTCCTTTGTATTTGTGCCATTTTCATTCATATTAAGAGAGAGCACAGTAGCCTCAATTTCTCGTTGGGTTTTCTCCTGAAAGTGTTTCCCAAGTCATATCTTGGTGTTGTTATGTTTTGTGAGTGATTTTTTTATATGTTATCTATTATTTATATATATATATATATATATATATATATATATATATATATATATATATATATATATATATATATATATGTTATCTATTATATATATATATATATATATAATAGATAACATATATACATATATAGACACACACACACACACACACATATATATATATTCCACAAAAAAACTTAATTTTATTCAACTTGAAACAAGGAAAAAAATTACATTTTGTAGATGTTTGAAACATTCAGACATGTAAGCCTTTTAGATTAAGAGCAATAAAAGAAAAACCAGGAAAATTTCTATAAAATATGTCAAAGTTAAGTGTGATAAAAATAACTTAAATTTTCCTTTTTCCTTTCTTTTTTCTGATCATTTATTCAAACCCAAGGTTTGGTATCTACAGGTATCATTTCTAATTAATTCCTAGAAATATGAAAAGGGGTTTATTTTTTCAAGTTTGATCTCTCAGAGACATGAGTTCTCTTTATACCCCTTGTACCCATTTTTTTGTGTTTCCTCTTTCTTTTGCTATGATTATTCGATCTCTACTGATTCAGTAACCTTATAAAGGTGGGTTTCATTATCAAGGTGTACTATAACCCCCACTTTTACTTGGTGACCATGTTGATATTGTGGATTCTATGGGTGGTTCTCCATGATTTATTATTCTTATTCTTATTCTTCTTTGATATGAGGGTCAAATACCTACCATCCCTTTGGCTTTTGTATCTACCTCTTTTTATTTTTGGGATTCTCTTTTTCCCATGGGAATGAATTCTGAAAATTACATATTTTAAAATATATTGAACATCTACATGTTGTGTTCTCATAATCCAGTACCTGGGTTAACTAAATTTTTTGTGTTTCAGTAGAATGTGGGAAAGTAGATATTTTCTAAGGTATATCTCTATGCATATTCTAGCAAAGGTAAAGAAACCTTTTTCTATTATCTCAAGATCCATATTTTTTAATTTTCCCAGGGTTTTCCGATATCCTCTGGGAACTTATGGTGCCAAAAAGGAAGAGGGATATTGGGAAGTCTCACCCATACTGAAAATTCTTATACCACCATATCTATTGTGTCAAAATAAGGGAACCATGGGGTAATGAAGAACCCAGCTCTGCCCCAAAACCATAGCCCCTCATTTAGGACATAATCCAAATATTTGTGCATCTCAAATTGAACAATAAATAAACCTTAGGAGCATAAATAGATGTCACATTTTGGGGTCCAATTATAGAAAACCCATTTGTGTAATGCATTATATCTAGGCGAAAAACCATTGAATTTTCACATTACGACCCTATATTGGAGAACAAAAAAAAGAGATTTAACCTAAGAAAGATTAACTTCCATGGCTAGATCTTGTTCAATTTGATATACAATGTAGGGACCTAGGTTTTTTTGGATGTGATAAGATGGATCTTGATCCTTCCTATTCAATACATCCTTGAAAGAGATATATCCACTAAGGTTTCTTGATCAAGCTTCTTCCCTGTATTATACATCTGTTTTCCTGGTACCTATAGCTCCACCACATAGGCTCATAAGCATGAAAATGGTGGATTTTATAGAGACATCATAAATGTACAATAGAGATAAATCCACTAAGTTCTTCCCCACGTGTAACTGACAATGAGAGGTCATAGATATATCCATCCTTTACTCTATATTCTATTTAATATCCACTACAATATTATATGTAGACCCCCATAAAAGGACTGAGATCCCACTAAGGGTTCTAATGAAGATCTGGAAACCCTCCTCCAGATATGGAGTTTCAATCTTCTCATAAATATTCTTAAAATAATATGGAGTTGTTTCCCCATGTATTCTTATATTTTCGTCTGATCGGGGAGAATAAGAGAGAGAGAGAGAGAGGATCCTTGGGAAGGGAATATCCCTCATCTACACCAATCATTCCATCTCTACATACCCCATATCCAAATAACATATATATTTTTCAACATTGAAGTTTGTGTCATAGTTCATGCAAAATCTGAGGTCCATCGAGAAGTATCACACCTTATCCTCCACCGACAAGTGGAAAAACTCTCTCCCCACTCCTTCACATTTTTATATATTGCGTGAATAAGTAGAGGCACTAATTCAATAAATCAAAAAATTAAAAGATTAACCCTCATAATATAGGTTTTCATACTTTAGTAAATCTGTATCAAAACTATTGTAACAAATTTCCTTGTGGAATATCCACATAAGTTTACAGATCATTAACTATCCCAATAGAAATTTAGTCTATCTACCAAATGATGTGAAGTTGTCTAGTGTGACATTATAGTATGTGAATTATTTTGGATATAAAATCCTCCTCATCCCACATCTATAAAATATTCAAATCAATAACATGAGTAGGGTACGAAATATAAGGATGTAAAATAGATATATAAATGATATTCTTTTGAATTACATACAATCTTACTATTTCATTAATAAATACTCTTGTAGTTTCTAGCTATTTATAATTATTATTTATTGGAATAAAATGTTCAACTTTAGGTCAATTGATTTTACCTCAGGTGTTTAGGATAATTGTCTTTATCCTCCCCACCCAAGTTCAATTCCTACGTGTGACATGTTGAGCTCATAATGTTTATTTCTTGTAATGACTTCAAGCATTGTTGTCTAACTAGTCCCTTAAGGAACAAAACATGTATATTCCTCATATTAAACATAAAGATATTTCTCATGGAAAATAAAATGCTCAACTTTCTATCCATTTCCTCACTAACAAACTTATTAAAGTCCATATCTCTCTCATTTTAGAGAATGTTGCAATGGTGTACGTAGTAGGCATATGAATTGTTCATTCATAGGTTAAAGTGCATAATTAATTTAAAGATATATTTATAAATGTTTATAATAAATCTTAATAAAATGCATAATGTTGCAAAATGTTTTATATTTTATTTTATATTTTTAACCAAGTAAATTATGTATCCTATCTATTAAATTATTACTCCTTGTATATACATTAGTCTATTTGGAATTAAACTTGTACCTTATAAATATGTATATTTACAAAGATTATACATATGAAAAATAAGCATAAATTATTATATCAATGATTCAAATATGTGCTCCAAAACTTTATAGTTACAAATATAACATCTTAATTAGAATGATTTAGAAAAGGTAGAATCATATGGTCTTAAAGAAATAAAGTTGAGAAGCTATTGATTGGGTCCTCATACGATGAAGTTTGAATATTTTTTCTATGAATTGTGTATTGAAAGCTACATGTTTGGGCATGTGCATTTAGGAAAAAAAACATATACTTAATGGTTGTGATTTAAATTTGACAATAGATGACTATGATTTTGTCTTAAACATAGTGATATTCTACAAGATACATAGCTTTATCATTCTTAATATAACTACAATAAAACATTGCACTAGTTGTAGATGGATTCATAGACAAGGGAGAAGGCCCATCGTGGGAGTTTAGAGAGAGAGACATGTTCGAAGGTATGGTGTATTCAAAGATTGATCTATTAGAATTTATATTTCTTTACTAATTTTAAATGCATTGGTAAATCGTGCATGGTCATTTTCTATGTAGCCATTTTCCCTTTCCCTTTATGTGTGTGCATACTTTTATGGATATGAAGTTTTCATAAACCCTCGTGGTTGAAACCTAGAATATAGTTGTTGCATCTGTACCACCTCCCCTAACATTATCCAATGGTCACCATCCATTTGATTTCAATTTCAAGGGGCCCGATATTCGAATCTCACAAAGGGAATTTTCATTGCACTTGGAGCCTGATCGCAAATCATTATCATAGAGGCAAGGAAGGCCATCTTCATGCTTAAGGGGATCACAGGTCAAGGTAATCATTAATGTATTGTAGGAAGATGAGGATTTAATAGAAAACTCCTTAGAAGAACTGGATCTGGTCAAGGTTGAGCAGGAAAAAGTAAAAATTTTCCTGATATGCACCTTTCTTGATCTCATTTCTGCTATCGAATCAAATCATGCAGGTATAGCCCCATTCCTCTTGTATTTTTGGGTTGCAATTTTAGATCCATGTGCACACAGTCTCTGCAGCTCTTTGAACGGTGTGGATCCACCAAAAAAAAAATCCTTGTTCTTATCATTCTAGGTTGGGTCGAAGGTTAAAAGAGTTGGAACAAGGGGAGGGATTTCATTTTTTTATCAATACCTTTAATGGGAATTTCTTAATTTTTGTGTCTCTTGTTTAGATTATGTGTTGAATCTTAAATATAGTATAACAATCATTTGGGTTCTCTTGTAGATAAAAAATTTCTTCTTCACAAAGGGAAGTATCTTTAGGATCTATCTCAACTAAAAGATTACAACATTTCAATAAATTCCACCATTGTCTTAACTTTGAGGTTGTGATGGGGTGCTTTAGGATCTAGGCACCTAGGAGGTTCGGTCTCCCAGAAGGATGTGACATGGGGTAATGGATATAACCCATCGAATCTACAACAATACAACCTAAAACCTCATATTGTCAAAAAATTGTAACAATTTCCCACCCTATAGGTAAACGTAACAGAGGTAAATCATGTTTTATTCTCTTCAATCTAAGGTGGTGATTTGAAAATTCAATGGGTTTTGGCCCAGTTTTGATCCTTTGGATCAGTGGGTTTTTACAACTTGGACCAACAACTTCGACATATACCTATGTTCAAAAAAAAAAATCATAGTTCAGTTTGATACTCAATAATATATATAGAGTATTGAAAGAAGGGCCCTAGTTTTGGGGCAGAGCAGGGTTTTTCATCATCCCTTGGTTCCCTGATTTTGGTTCCACAACAATGGTGGTCTCAAAATAAATTCCAGTGTGGGTGAGGTTTCCAAATGTTCCCCTTTCTTTCTGACATCACAAGGTTCTCGAGGATATCGAAAACACTTTGGGGTCATTTAAAATTACGGATGCTAAAAAAATGTAGAAAGGATAATTTAACTTTGTCCGAATATATATAGAAATAGACCTAAGTAAGGGTCTACTTGACCATATTTAGCTGTAACATAAAACATTTCAGTGGAAGAAAATTTTGGATTATGAAAATATGGCATACAAATTTTTCTCATGTTACCAAACATGGCACTTGCAATACACATGCCCTCGAGGAAAAAAAACCAACAATAAAAAGGGGTACGATCACAAAAAAAAGGATGGAAACCTTTTTATCCTTGCCTCATAGAGGAAGGAGAAGGGGAAATCACAAAAACCCTCCAAACCAAGAAGAACGGAGTACTCAGGTACAAGTTGGCATTGCAACCCACAAGCAAAATGGTACAAAATCAGAAGTGATACACGAACTAAAAGAGCAGAACAATGTGGCACATAAAGAGGATGGGGCAATGGGCTCAAAGAGAGCTCATGTTTTGGAAAGTTCATATTTAGACAAATAACACCCACTAGAGATAACCATGAGCGATCTGTCATAGATTCTGGATGACCCCAAATCAAGGGGATGGTAGAAGGTCCAGAGAAAGAAAGGAAAGAAAGAGAATCTAAGTGATTACTATCAAACTTATCTTGTCAATTTTCTTTTATATTTTCAAATTTTCTTATGCATATAAGCCCAGAGATCGCTCTTATTGAATGTGGATAGTATCTAAAAAATGTAATTTTGCTCCATTTTTCAAAACTTGAAATAGAATTATGGTTTTGTTCTTTGAAAAAAAATACGGGTTCATAGATTTTGGAGGGAACACATCTCCTATAACATATCATATAATGGAAAATAGTAATATCAAATTTAGAATTCATTGTACTCAAATTGTTTTAAGCCATGTGAGAAATAAAATACATTCACCTAATTAGAACATGGTTACTTTTGAACTTTGACCTTGATTTTTTCCAACTCTAACCAAACTACAAAAAATATATAACTAAATTTTAGGGCCTTCAAATTCACATGCAATTACCAATTCCTTGTTGGAAACCAGGACAACACTGAGAGGAAGGTTGAATTAGTCTTATGGAAATTTTACCAATTCAAAATTTATTTTTACTTTGTGTGAGAATAAGGAGACAGTAAAGATCACTTTCAGCAATAAATATGATAAACAACTACTTCAAAAACAATGGACCATTCAAGAAATAAATATATTCACAAATTTTTTCTCCATTTTACCAATAGGGAAATCTACAACTTGCAATTACAATGTTCTAGTTATAACCAAGAAGTAGCTACAACTTCCTAGTTTATCAGCTACAACACCACATATTCTCTAGCACCCACTGGAAGGAGAACCAAGCCTTGATCAACAAGCTACAACTTTCTTTAGACACTCATTATTCCATATTTCATCCAATTTCACACTATAATCAATGATTTCCTTCTCTTCTTTCAAAAAAACTAAAACTCTGACACCACTTCAGAAAAAACACCTACAACAATCTCTTATTACTCTGAAACCCATCACTTCACCATATCAACACCTTGTTACACCAGAAGCTCTGTCTCAAAAAAAATTATGTGTAGATTATTCTTGCTTAGGCCTCCTTTTATAGATTTTCCTTTTTACTAACTTTTTCTTTGAATTTGTGCATGAAGCCTTTATTTTTATCCTTTTTCATGTTCAGATTAGTCCTATGTACCTATTCACTAAGTTATCTAACGTCAACAGCCATTATCTATAAGTTAACCTGATTTTATTTGCATTTTTTAGCTAATATGGACATTTACTAAGTGCCTTTTCTATTTTTAACTGCAACAAAGTTTGGATTACCTACCAAATTTATTGCTATACTATCAATTCTGCCAAATTTGGGCTTAATCCCCCTTCGTTGGCTACTTTTTATTCTTTTCTTCCATAAGACTAGGTGCCGGTACCGCCAGCTTAGGCCCTGGGTACTAAACCCTTTTAAATCCTATTGGGAGGATTTTTTCTTTTTTTAACAACTGCTAGCTCCTAACTCTTCTATTTAATTCAATTGTTAAGTGTTACGAGATTCTAAGATATGGGATGAGCTCGCCAATGGGATCTGCCCGACCCTCTATTTATTTCCCATCACTCTATTGTGTTGTTTTTGGCTACGTGTTCTGGCTTCACTTCCAATATTTCAAGTTTATCCCTCCGAGATGACCCTAGGGGATGACGTCATGCTAATATTGTTAGGGATAGCTAGTGCCTCCAGAGTGGTGACACATGTCACCTGGAAAAGGGCCAGATGGGTGCACACAATTTCCATATCTGCATGCCACATATCCACCTCTTATTGTTTGGTGATGACATAATCACTTGTTGTCTTCCAATCCAATCACGAGCTTCCACTTGTCCTCCTGGAGGAGATAGAAAATACCCTCCCAGGTTTTGTTTTGCAGCCCTTAACTTTTTTATTTCGAAAACTGCTAGGTTTAATCCATTTCCTCCTCAAAACAAATCTTGTTTGATGTGTGGTTTTGAGAGGGGTTTCATCGGGGTATATCCTCGTTGTTGACATACACAATCGATGGAGTGAGAAACCCCTCCTTGGGACCACTACTTCTCTCGAAAGGCTTGTCTCTGAGTTTCATCGGAACACTGGCACATGGCCCAACTTCACCTTCTTAGTTAAATCCAGGATTTCTGGGGTTTTGTGGCTCTTATATTCCATTCAAGCCAATGGGATGCCTCCTTGTTTCTCACTCGTTTTCCCGGTGATCTTGCTTAGAGACCCCACCTATCTTGGCTAGTTTTCCAACTTTGGCTACACCAAAGGTCCTCCAAAATCTTTTCTAACTTTATTATCTGACTTTGGGGTCATAGAGCTTTGACTGGCCTATCTTTCAATCCATGAGGCTATTTTGGTACTTCCATATACCACTAGAAATATCTTTCATATTTATATCCAACTGGGTGGGTTACACCTACATCTGAGATGATATGGTGTTAAAAAATGGGCTCCAAAATATATACTCTGATTTTGGCCCTTTTCCCTTCTTATGTGCCTGGAACCTGTTCCATCTTTAACACATATGCCTCCTGCTGCTAGCTTCTGACACTTTTTGACATCAATGATAACATATTTCCAACATTTTCCCCCATTGGAATTGATGGAAACACCAAAATCAAATAAAACACCTCTTGCTATTTTAGAAACACCTTTAGAAAAACATGAGTGTTGCTTCCCGTAAGATAAAATTTAGTTTTTGTGTACTATTTTTTTGCTTGATAGATTTATCCCCCTTTATATTTCTCCTTCTATAGATATCTCCCTCAGTTCTAATTATGTTTGACTTCAACAGATCTCTCCCCCTTTAACATTAATAACAAAGACACCACTATGCTCCCCATGTCATTGTCCTTCTTTCGTCAACAAATATTTCTCTGTCATGTTGATCCTTGTGGACCTGGAAGCTTCACCGATATATTTTGAAAAATATACTAGCTTCCTTGCTACCTCTTGGAGGAGGAGCTAGTGGAGGGAAGAAAGGGGCATAACTCCCAATATTTTCCTTAAATACTCAATTTTTTCTCTAGGAAGTGGCTTGGTGAAGATATCAACAAATTTCTCTTTGGTAGGTACATACTCAAGCTTCACAATCTAGGATGCAACCTTATCCCTCAAGAAATGATACTTGATGGGGATATGCTTGGTATTGGAGTGAAATAATGGATTCTTTGACATGTTTTTTGCACTTGTGTTGTAACAAATAATGGGGATCAATTGATCATAAAAAAATTGTACATATTGCAAAGTTTTCTTTATCCAAAAATTTTGAGTACAACAAGAATATGTTGCAATATATTTTTCTTCAACTGTAGATAAGGAAATGGAAGCTTGCTTATTTCTCAACCATGAAACTAGCCTTTCTCGAAGAACTAAAGCACTACCTCTTATGTTCTTTAAATCATCTATATCACCTGCCCAATCAGCATCAATATAAATCGTAAATGAAAGTACCACATTCCATAGTCCATTATTTTTCTGAGATATCAGAGAATTATTTTGGCTACAAGGAGATGACCTTGTCTAGGATCTGCTTGAAGGTGTCAAATAAAAAATATTTCCAATGATGGATCTATATAAGGTTTGGTCCACTTCTCTAGATTCAACCATCTTACTAAGCTTGCAACCTGTCACCATTGAAGTGCTCACTAAAGAGAATTTTTCCATGAAAAATTTCTTTAGCACTTCCTTGAGATAATTTCCTTGAGAAATACAAATTCCTTTAGGGGTCTGCGCTATCTGCAATCCATGGAAATATTACAGCTCTCCAAGAGTGAAAATCTTGAATTTTACCTTCATATTAGCTGCAAATTGATTGTTCAGAAAATCTGAATTACTTGCAAAGATGATATCATCAACATATACGACCACCACAATTAGTTTTACATCATTTTATTTGACATATATATTGTTGTCAATTGCACCTATTTTGAATCCACACTTGATCAGGTAGTTGTCTAGATTAGAATACTAAGCTCTAGGGGCTTTTTTGAGACCATAAAACTGCTTCTTAAGTATGAAAACATAATTTGGCTTCTCTATAAGATAAAATTATTATGGTTGATCTATATAAACTTCTTCCTTTATCTCTCCATTAAGAAAAGTAGATTTAACATCCATTTGATAGATTTTTATTTTTTTATAATAAGAATATGCCAAAAGAAAATTTATTTCTTCTACTCTATCAAAAAGAGAAAAAGTCTCATCAAAATCCAAGCCTTATATTTGAGCATAGCCTTTTCATACCAATATTCCCTTCTTCCTTACCACTTCTCCATGGTCATTTAACTTATTTCTGAATACCCACTTTGTGCCAATGACATTCTTGTTTGCAGGTCTTGGAATAAGTTCCCGAATCTTATTTTTCTCAATCTAGTACAGTTATTAATTCATTTCCTTTAGCCAGTGTTGACCTTGAATGGCTTGAAAAATATCCTTTGCTTCTTCCATGGACAACAGGGAAACATGTGCTTGTGTAGGTGCATTGAGTAGCTTCTTTCTTATTTGCACTCCATTATTTAATTCACCAAAAATTTGATCACTAGGGTCATGTTTTTGTACATACCTTGGGGTATCTCTAGCCTGAGGAGTAGGGCTTTCTTCCTCGTCTTCTTCTACATATGCCTCATAATTCTCATCACCAATTCTTACTAAGTCATAACCATCGTCTTTTTCAAGTTTTCTCACTTCTTGATCATCATTATCATCTACTTTCACATATATATAGCCATCGATTCTCTTACTTAATTTATTGTAACATATGTAACCCTTGTTGTTATGTGAATAACCCAGAAAAATGCATTCATATGTTCTAGCATTAAATTTTCCAAGTTTCTCATCATTTATTTTAATGTAGCATCTGCTGCCAAAAAATTTAAAGTGTTTGACTATTGTTGGTTTGCCAAACCACAACTCACACATATTTTTGTCACTATTGGGTTGAAATGAGCCTTTTTGAAAATAACCACAACTGTGTAAATTTCTTCTTCCCAAAAGCTTTGTTTAGCATTATTTTTTCCATCATAGCTCTGGCTAACTACTGCACTGATTTTTTTTCTCTCTCTACAACACCATTTTGTTGGGGAGTCTCTCCTATGCTAAACTTCCTTTTGATTCCATTTGTATTGTGAAATTCATCAAACAACTTTGAAGTGAACTCACCTCCATTTTCTAACCTGATTATTTTGATGTTGTAATTGGTTTCATTTGCAGCCAAAGCTTTAAATTTTTTAAAATTTCTCAAAATCCTCATATTTATCTCTGAGAAAGGTGTTAAACACGGGTATGGTAAACATAGGACATAAAAGATAAACGTGAGATATATTCTATTAACCATATGTGTGAATTTATTTTACATTGGCGCGACTCTTGGATTCCACATTCCAAGGTCACTTGGGCTCCTCTTTGACTATTTGGCTTCCACACCTACCCATAGAGGATTAGGTGTCCAACATTCCCCCCCTTGATCTGAAGGGTTATGTGTGAGTCCAAGAAGATATATGTAATAAAAATCTGCAAATTATGCATGGCAGCACTTAGGCTGAATGAGCTCTCTGAAATTTTGGCATAAAGAGGTGGTTTAAGGATGACCACCAAAATTTGAATGCTTAGTGCAGTTCCTGGAACTCTTCCAAATCTAGAAAGATGATGAGGTCTTTTGCTAGAGGAAGTGCTCCTCATATTTTGAAGAGGGAGACCTTCAACCTAGAAGAAGATAGGTCTACAACCTGCGATGTTTTAAGGATAATGACGAACTCTGGAATGCTTGATGTATTTCCTCGAAGTCTTCCAAAATTGGCAAGAAGCTGAAGTATTTTGCTAGAGGAAATGCTCCTCATATTTTGAAGAGGGAGAAACTCAACCTCGCATAGATGGTTTAAGGTTGAACACCAACCAAAGGCATGCTCATGGGCATATGTGTCTCTGGATACAACTCTGAATCTGGAATGAGATATCGTGGCTCAAGTTGGCTTGAAATGTTGTGTCTCTAGCTACAACTATGAATCTGGAATGATAGGTTGTGGCTCAAACTCGCTTGAACTGTTGTGTCTCTGACTACAAATTTGAATCTGGAATGACAGGTTGTGGCTCAAGCTCGCTTTATGTGGCTTTCAAGCTTGTATATGACCACAATTTCCCCCCCTGTCATGTACAAGCTGAGATGATGGTGAAAACTCAACTGCAAGATCGTTCAATACTTTTGAACAAGTTCTAACATATGCCCATTTCTAGGAAGTGATCCATCCAAGATGAATCTTTTTTCTTGCAGGAGGCTTGTTTCTAAAGCATTTGTGTGAAGAATGGGTGTGCTAACCATAGTGCTTGCATGGGTAAATATCAAAACAATGATCTTTCATATGGCCAACTCGATCACAATGTTGGCATTTTACAATATGTTGTTGTTGTTGTGGGAGACGAGAACAATCTAGAACAACAGTAGGTGAGCTATCATGAAGAAATCTGACACTCTAAAATTTGATGGGCTTGGAGTAGTTTGGAATATGAAAGGAAAACTCCTTGTCATATCCAAGAATTTTTTTGTGATTTTTATGGAAAGGCTCTTCCCAAGGTTTTATGATGGGCTTGGGAAGTGCAGGATGGATTTTTACTTCTGCATTAAAATTTGCTCTTGCACTAGGCACTGAATGTGAATTAATATCAAATTTATATTCTTGCTACTGATGGGAGACTGTCTCAATCCTCTAAACATAAACAAGCTCAGAATTATGACTCTACTAAAGCTCATCTTTCTATATCTCTGACTCAATCTGCAAAAATTAAATTGCGTCGAGTGCATTTTTCCACATGTTTTAATATCACATAGAGTGTTTTTGTTAATTTCAATGGTGTTTTCAGTAGAAAAGTGTATCATAGCATCCAATAACTCTAATACTTTTCTAATTTGAACCATTTTTCAAACCGAAATGTGTTTTTGAATTTCAAGTTGTTGATTACTGTTGGGTTGTATTAATCACGGTTAAATGACTAAATAGTACACATAAATTATCAATCCAATGATGCCATTTATTTCAATGGAAATTAAACTGTCTATGCCGATACATCCAACTAGAAGAAAATCCAAATAAATGAAATCATTGTTGAAGTAAATGCTAGAATGAAATCACTCATGCAGAAATAAAATGATCTACAAGACTGTAATCACACCTCAATTAATCTGTCCTAGCATGCCACACAAGAATTACCCAGTTGGTATCTTTGATCTCATATGTGTAACATCATATAAAACATTGGAATTGAAGAATATCTATTCACATCTAAAACAACAACAACAACACTTCCACTGATACATAAAGAAAATAAGAAATAGATATATACACATCTACCTTAACCACTGCAATCCCTACTAAAGAGGAGGGCCCTTCCTCCCTAGTAGGGCGCAGGTAGAGAAAGAACTTAACAGAACTAAATCAGATGATTCATGTAACAGCAACAACAAGATAACTTGTATTAATATGAGAAAAAATTACAGAGCCAAAGTAATGTTGTTCTTCGCTAATCATTTTACCTCAAGGGTCAAGAACTATATAGTGGTTGCATCTTCAGAAAAATGAGGGATGGATAAGTCATGAGAATATTATGATTCTCATGCTGATCAAAATAGAATACATATGGTTACAACCACTTCTTAATAAAATTTTGACTAGAAAATTATAGATTACAATCAAAAACTGCCTAGAGGTTATTATCCAAAATACAATAATTAATAACTTCTACAGCTATCAGGATAAATCACAACTGTAGCCTAACAGTGAGAGGACAGGTCAGCATAAGGATTTGACGAGATCTAGTCAGCGGTACAGTTGTAACAACAATATACCAGCGGGTCTCTAACAACATGGTGTAACAACATCATCGTGTAAAAAGCTCATTGTAATAGCACACCTTTAACTACTCCTGTATGCCTCATGCTCAAGATATTTTTTGCTACAAATGGCATCTGGAAAGACAAAAAAAGAGGACAAATATTCTCCAAAAATTCATCCTCACTTAGTCATAAAAAAGGCATGATACATCATAATAATT
Source organism: Pinus albicaulis (assembly GCA_034641835.2). NCBI lineage: Eukaryota > Viridiplantae > Streptophyta > Pinopsida > Pinales > Pinaceae > Pinus > Pinus albicaulis. Next base: position 281,732,212 of record CM076581.1, read on the forward strand.
GATGAAATGGCAAAGTAATGAAAATAAGGTGAAACAGCACAAGTTAAGATAGAATGGTAGGAAAAAAAGGCAAATATAGTCTCAATTATTATATTCATGAGGTAAAATAGGGGAAACAACTGTAGGAAATAAGTGCAAAAATGGAACCCAACATCTCTCCCCAACTGAACCACTTGCATGTCCTGATGTAAAATCTCATCTCTCATGGGAATATCTCTGGTGCAGGTCAGTGAGATCATAAGCACCAGTTTTTTCTTCATCTGCAGAATTATACCCCTGATTAGCCATCAGCTACTATATCCAGGACTTTGATTGATACTTGTTCAATTCATAATTACTTTGATAATCCTCAATTGGTAGCCAGATCAAAGGGAACTTGAATCTTAACCCAAGCCGCAAAGAACCAAGGGATTGTACTATATATGCATATGCTGGTACATGTGTAACAGCCACCATAAAATTCTGGAATGCAAATGGATCCCCCTTCAGCAACTCAACATTGTTGGCTTCCGTGTGTTTTAAGCACCCAGTCAAGGCTCGACTCTTCATCACTAAGAACTAATTGAGGAAAAAGTTCACAATCCTTCTTCTGTAAGTGGAAGGAGGTTCCCTTATCCCAGGAGTACTCAAAATTCTTCTAAATTCCTGCCTTAACTCGGTGGCCCATCCTAGTTCTTCTCTGATCCATAATGCCATCTTCTTTTCATTAGCATCCATAGATTTGATGGCAAAATGCCACTCAATCTGATTCTTCATGAAGGACACAAAATATCACAACTACAAATCCCCCATATAGGAGAATATCATCACCACCATTTTCATACTCACATGCTCACAAATGATATTATGTAATAATAACTCACACAGAAGGATTTTCTCATCAAAATCGGAGGCACGAAAGACATCTAGGAATGCGTGAGTGGAAGAACATAGATAGGGTATGTCCTCCATAATAGATTTCATCTAGAATAGGAAGTAGTGTTCCCATAGAAAAATGGGGTGGGATGGGGAAGGCCGCCTACACCCCAACATATTGACAGCAAGGTCATGAATTTTTTGCTTGTCTATGGTAAGATCCTAAAACTGTTGCTGTAACAGTAGCAGTTGTTCCTCCTACTTCAGAGCTTCCTTTCTCTTATAATTCTCCCATCCTTTCTTCAACTCTTCTTTCATCCATATTTCATGTAGGGCATCTATCTCCCTCCGATGTTCTTTCAGCGAAATCATCCCCTCCTGAAGGGAGATTGCTTCCTGTTTCCACTTCTGTAATTCCAAAATTAACAATATTTTCTCAGAACTCCATCATGATATGGGACCCGAGCTTATGCTTCATTCAATATCAACATCAATAATGGGTGTAACAGCCTTTTTTGAATGGGGTTGCTCCACCTCTGCTGCTGGTTCTTGTGTAACAGTAGCTTCCTTTGTGGGTTCTTGTGTATGAGCCCCTTTGTTTCCACCTAGAGTTGCCTTTGTGTCGATTTTTGTTTCTTCTATAATAGAAGTGGCCTCCACAGGTTCATGTGTATCAGTGTCTAGGTCAATTAATACAGGAGGCTCTACTTTAACTGCGGGTTCTTTTGTAACAACGGTATCCTTAGTAGGTTCTTGTGTAATAGCCTCTTGCTGTTCTGTTTCTATTTCCATTGGGCTGGTGTTTTCCCCATAGACCTTCTATCATGTTGTTGTTAGTTCTTGAAAACATGTCGTGCATACAAACACCAAGAATTCATTCCCCTCAAATAATCTTTGTTTCAATTCTTCATTTTCCTTTCTTGGATTTTCAAGTTCTAAAAATAGGAAATGAGTTTCATCCTTACCTGATGAGGAGGGTTCTCTTTATTCTTCTGATACTTCTGCTTCTATCTTCTTTCCGGTTGTGGGCGAAGGTTCTGTGGGCAGGTTAACTTTCACCCTCCGTTTTGGCCATCTATCCCCAATTGGTTCATCAATGGGTTCTTTCCCAATTCTGACATTGGCAGGCCGATTCTGGGTTTCATCTTCTGCCTGACTCCCTCTCGAAGTCACGGCCTGTTTTCCCTGGCTTTTCCTCGGCCTTTTTCGCTTGAATTCTTCCCAGGTCCTTCTCTGTTAGCTTAGGGCATCCAACACAATCAAATTTATGATTCTGTGATTGGTCACACATGCTTCTAGATGTGTTGTTGTCTTTATCGCCGCCACCATATGCTTAATGTTCCCCAATAAGTAGAATGGAAGGTTAATCTTTTACTGGTGCTAAAGGTGATTGAGTAGAGGGAAGTGATAATTAAACACAATGGTGGATCTTCCCTCACAGGAAATATATTTAATTAAACCCAAGGCAACATCAACCCATGGCTAAGGGAGTGATAACCTGTTAATTCCTCTTCCTTTATTCTCCAACTTTTCTTCTCCTTATAGGAAGTTTTATTTCAAGGAGGGGTCATTTATTTTTATGTTAAAACACCTCCATCCCTCTATTGGAAATGTATTTACTAAGGAAATTACCTCTTTAGTCACCTCAATTTGCAAGCCCCTAACTTAGGTCTGGTTGTTATTCAAGTTCTGAGTGAATTCGATTGCAACTGCCTCGTCCAAGCCTTCTAGCTTCTGGAAGTACTCAATCCACCTGGCGTCTCTAAATATCTGGTAGGCTTCTGGAAATTTCTGCAAGGCATCCATAGAATCTGGCTCGTGCCTAAACGCTGCTCCACCCATCTTGTTGTTGTTTCTGAATTCGCTTCTTACTTCTCAACCCACTGTAATGTCACTGCACTGCTCACTTCTTCTCGGAAACTCTGCTTATCCCAAATTACGAGTTTGCAATGAGGACAAAAGGCTTCATTCAAAGAGGTCAATGGGAGGTGATAGAATTTATGGATTTCCAAATCATACCTCACACAACTCTTCATAAATGTCCCGTTATGGAAAGTAATGGGTTCTAAGTACACACGCTCTTTCTAGTTGGATTTAATCATCATTGGAAATTTTGTTATTAATTGGCTACATGTGGATTTGATAACAGTTTATGACTATAGATTTCTTCAATGATTTCAATATATATCCCCCCCCTGCCTTAAGGGTGACGGTCCCCCATGGCCGTCACGGGAATATCATTACTTTTGTCAATAATCACCAAATCATAAATGATGATGTTACCTTTTGAATGACATACCTGAAGCGACGTGGAGGAGGATTTAGAATTGGGATCGTACTGCTTGCAGTGCTCATGGCGGTCACATTTGGCTGGCACAATTATTTTTGTTATGTGACGAAACATGAGAAACAGTGTTCGTGGTTTTTGACTGTTACATGTGTAATAGCCAAGACAAACTTCAGATTATTCTTCAAAAAACATAATAATTAGGATAAATCAGTACAGAAAGAAAATAAAATGAATAAAATCATCTTATAAAATGTATTAGGAAGGAAGGATGATGTTTTAGGAAGGAAAAAAAATGGGTGTAACAGCCGCCATAGGAGTGGTTTTCAGTTGTTACAAACTATCTGACTGCGCCCCAGAAAGAGGTTTTCACAGTTAGATTTATTATTTTTGTTTTTTTTTTTTTGGTTATTTTTGTTATTATTATTATTATTATTATTCTTTTAACAGGTGTAACAGCTGCCATAAGGGTGGTTTTCAGCTGCTGCACTTATTGTAATTTCAAATTTCAGGCTGCACGAGAGAATGTTCCCCTGCTGCTATAACATGAAGATCGGAGTTCGTGTTGGGTGTGGAGCCTGATTATCTTGTTTATTTTGTATTAGAGAATTGGACCCCTATACCTTAATGGGGTGGCAACAACACCCGTAATTAAACGCTGCTTGGGGGGTCCAAGGGAGGTGGTTGCGACTTTATGGAGCCCCCCCTAGCGGGGGGTTTCGGGGGTAGCGCCCCCGAAGCTAAAAACAGATGTCAAATTGCCTTATAAAAGTATAGTAATTTCTAGTCAATCTGGGTTGTTCATTAGGCGAATGATCTGACGGTAGAAGTTATGTTTAGTTTATGGTTTTTTTCCCTAGAAGGCAACCCCTCGCTTGTATGAGGGTATTGTATTACAGTTGTGTATTTTATGTGTATTCTTAGAGCGAGAAACAGATAGGGAGACTGTGAGAGAGAGAACAGAGGATATTACAGCAAATTTTCTATAGGTTGTGTCTCTTCATTTTGCTAGATAATAGAAAGGAAGGACTGGCTGTTTGGGGTGGACATAGCCCAAACTGGGGAACCACGTATATCTGTGTCTCTCTGGTTTTATGTGTTTCTTGTGTTTGTGTTTCCGCATATATTTTGTTTGTTCCATTGCTCTGTAATATATAATTTTCTAACGGTCTATGACAATATTAACAAATGATTCCTTCGAAGCGGGTTGATGATATAACCTTAGACGGTGGTCATTAACTAGTAACGGTGTCTTAGCATTGTCGATGGTGACCAATTGTAAAGTCCCATTGTCAAATATTGTGTCTACTTCGTAAGGACCTAGCCATCTGGTGCAGAGATTTCCTTTGAAATCCTTGAACCTTGAATCATACAAAAGAGCCCAATCTCCTTTCTGGAACTTCTTCTTCTTAATAAGCACCTCATGCCAACTAGCTCTTTGCTGTTGAATGATCTTCGTCTGTTGAATAACAGCCAGTCGTTTCTCTTCCAACTCATTGAGCTAATTCAATATTTGTGTTTGTGTTGTACTTAAATCTAGATCAATTTGCAATGGTGTTCTTAATGTATTTATCTCAAACTCGATGGGGAATAAAGGATTCTTACCATACACCAGTTCATATCGTGAGAAGCCTGTAGTGTTTCTCCATGTTTTTCTGTAATCCCAAAGTACCTCTGGAGGTTTCTCGGCCCAGTTTCTTCGGTGTCTGGATACTAGCTTTGTTAATATTCCCTCAATGACTTTATTGGTGCTTTCTACTTGACCATTTTCTTGTGGGTGATAAGGTGAAGTGATTCTTTGACAAATTATATACTTTTCAACCATCTTCTTGATCAAATGAGATGTGAACTGAGGCCTTCCATCTGTCACTATCCCTATGAGTATCCCAAAGCAAGAAAAAATATCTTCAAATAGGAAGTCTAAAATAGCATGCTATGTTGCTCTAATTAGTGCCTTTGCTTCAACCCACTTTGTGACATAGTCAGTGCAGACCAATATGTATGATTTTTGCTATGATGAAGGATTAATTGGCCCTATAAATTCCAGGGCCCATTTCTCAAATGGTTCTATCACTATCTGAGGCTGTAACAACATTTCATTTGATTTTAGAGGCTAGCCCATCCTCCGGCAGCTATCACATCCCTTCACAAACTTCTTGGAATCCTAGAATATAGTTGGCCAGCAGTATCCTATTGAGAGTACTTTATATCCCATCCTTTTTTCAGCGAAGTGCCCTCCATAGGTTTCCTTATGACAAGCCTTCAAGATCTCAAATTCCTCATCTTCTCTAGCACATCACCTAATCTGAAAGTCTGGCCCGGTGTGATAGAGATTGCCTTCTAACCAGGAGTAGGTAGCACTTTGTTGTATAATCTTCCTCTTTTATTTGGAAGATAAATGGTGTGGGAATTTTCCTGTAGCAAAGTAATTAGCTATATCTGCATACCATGGTGAGTGAGTAGAGATGGAAAAAAGATATTCATCTGGAAAAGAATCCTCGGTGGTAGTGCAGTCTTCACCTATAGTTAATCTAGAAACAAAATTAGCAACTACATTACCTTTTCCAGGTTTATCTAAAATAGTAATATCAAAATCCTGTAACATCAATAACCATCGTGTAACTCTACCATTAGTAACAAGTTTGTTCACCAAAAATCGAATTGCAACATGGTCAGTGTGTACAAATTCTTGATACCCAGTGATGTAGTGCTACAATTTTTTGATAGCATGCACTACTGGTAGGAATTATTTCTCATTCGGAGTGTAATTGAGTTCTGGTGGACTTAAATTCTTGTTGATGTAATAAATGGAGTAAGGTTTCTTCTACTCAGCTGACCCAAAATAGCACCCACAGCTATGTCGGATGCATCCATAGCGATATGGAATAGAAATATTGAATTTGGTCCTCGTAAAATAGGTGTTGATGTTACATAGTTATTTAACTTCAAAAAGGCCTGCTCACACTTCCCTATCCACAAAAATTATGCATCTTTCATGAGCAAAGAAAACAGAGGAGATGTAATCTTTGAAAAGTTTTCTATAAATTTCCTATAGCATCCTGCATGTCCCAAAAAACTACGTACCTATTTTGCAGTCTTATGGGTTGGGATTTTCGAGATTACCTCAATTTTTGCAGGATCTACCTTGATTCCATCTGCCGAAATGAAATTTCCCAACACAATTCCCTCATTCATCATCATGTGGCATTTCTCCTTTCTCAGAGAAACATTAGTTTGTTCACAACATTCCAGTACTTTTTCCAAATTAGCTAATGTTGTCTCAAAGGCATCCCCTTAGCATGTAAAACCATCCATAAATATTTCAAGGCAGTCATTCAAGAGATCGGAAAAAATACCCAATATTTCCCTTTGAAAATTTCTTGGTGCATTACAGAGGCCAAAGGGAAGGATTCTGTATGCAAAAGTACCCCATGGGCAAGTGAAGGTTGTCTTGTTTTGGTCTGTCGAGGCAATCTGTATTTGATTATAGCCACTAAACCCATCGAGGAACGAAAAAAAAAATCCCAAAGAGAGTATCCAGGACCTGATCAATGAATGGTAAAGGAAAATGGTCCTTTTGAGTAGCCTTGTTAAGCTCTCTATAGTCTACACAGATTATCCACTTTCCATTCTTTTTTATAACTATGACAAGTGGAGACACCCATTGGCTGTCAGAAATGGGGTAGATGAAATTAGCATTAAGGAGTTTCTGCAATTCTTCTTTCACTATCTCCTTAAGTGTGGGGTTCATTTGGAATTGTGGTTGTCTAACTGGTTTGCAATCCTCTTTAAGATAAATACGGTGAGTGGATAGGCCATGATGGATTCCTTTCATATCCATATAGTCCTATGCAAATTCCTTTTTATATTTCTATAACAGCTGTATCAGAAATCTATTTTGTTCAGCATTCAAGTTAGGATTGATGTTTAAACATTTCCTAGGTTCAATTTCAACGAGACTGCTGATAGTGTGTGGAGTGGTTTTCAAATGTTCAATAATTGCATCATATACCTCATATTCTTCCTCTAGATCTCTAATGGAGGAAGAAAAGAGTGAATTACTAATAAAACCATTAATGATATCATCCTTTGTTTCATCCTTAAGATATTGTGCTTTTCCAAGCATGAGGAGAGGTAGGGAAAGATAATATTTAGGTTCAAATTCATCCCACTAGGGACTACTCAAATCCATGTGAGGTTTTGCTAGGGGGAAAAGATTTAGGTTTTAAGTGGCCTGCCCATCTGAGATCACCATAGATCTGAACCTACATATGATATATTTATCTGCAATGGCTAGCCACAGTCTTCCTAAGATTAAAGGATGACCCCCCAGGTTGGATTTGGTTTGTAAAATGAGAAAATAAGCTGGAAAATTCTAGGAAGCCACAGTGATAACCACATATTCTATCATTCCCTCGAGCTTGACACGGGACCTATCTGCTAATTCAAGCATTGTGGGTGTAGTTCTAAGTCCATGAAGTCCTAGGGAAATGAAGAGGTCTTTAGTCATGACATTAATGGTTTCCCCTAAATCAATAAAAGTGTTGGTTATGGGTTTATTGTCAATATGGACAGTCACTGTAGGACTCCCTGGGTCATTATATTTAGGAAAAAAAGGCTGATCAATCATGAGATCAGACAGTTTCCCTGTGACATGGAGAGTAGCAGGGTCTTTAGTTTTATTCCAAGATTTTTGATGCACATATCTCTCAATTTTTTAGCATAGATAGGTACTTTCTTAAGAGCATGTAACAGTGAAATCCGCACATACAAATTTTGTAGTTCCTTGAGGAATTCAAATTTAGGTTGTGAGGATGGCCCAGTTTTAGTTAATCGTTGAGGGTATGGAGGATTCTAAATGTTAACAGTTGAGTCAACTATCACAGATGCACCAGCCTTTCTCGGGTTGGTTGTTGTAGAAACAGCAAACCCTCCCTGGATGGCTGCTACAAGTGTAACGGTGGGTGTTGTATCAGATGTTACATGTGTAACAGTTGCCTCAGAATCACCCATATCCTTTCTAGGTGACTTACATTCTTCGTTAATAATGGGAGTATGTTCAGGTCTGATTACTTTCCCTAATCGAAGCTAAACCTTGTTAAGTCAAATACGAGTAATAAGATAAGTATAGAGGGTAGCTGGAGCATCCATGCTCTGGGCTGCCTTATTATTCAGATTGGGGTTAGGTTGCACAGCTAATTGGGGTCAGACAGAAGGTGTAGGATTTTGACTAGAAGGCAATTGTAACTATTGTTGTATTGGTAGTGCAGGGGGTACTGGACCTTCGCCATTATTTCTCCAATTCTGACTCCAAGGATTAGGTTGTAATGGGGGATATTTCATTGGTGGAGGAGATAGCCACTAGTTCAATGGTGAAGTAAATTATGTTTAGGAAAGGAGTAGGATACTTCCATGGATATTGAAGACTATTATAAACATTATTCCACGAATAAAAAGAGGAAAAATCTAAAGGCATACCTATAGGTTGTGGCTGCCATAGTCTCTTTGATCTGATGAAATAAGAATGTTGGACATCCTCGCTTGATTCTTGAAGTACAACCTTCAGTTTGGGAAATTCAGGACATTGATTCATACAATGTGTCGATTCACAGATATGGCACAGGCTAACACTATTTAGTCCACATTCTCTTTCCAAATTTTTCTTTTTGCATCGAGGAAATAATATTGCTAAGGTTGCTTCAGCTTTTTCTTGTGCTTTCTTAACTTGTACCATAGTGATCTGGGCAGAGAGAGTGCTAAGGAGGTCGGTTTTAAAATCCTCAAATAGGTTTCCGATCTCTGCTCTGGTTACTCCTCCACTTGTGGACTTTTGTATCCGTACTAAAGGGTCCCGAGCTAAACTTCTCCCCTTGACCGATCCTCTTGAGCTACGCAGGCAAAGCTTCATTATTTCGTCAAGCAGTTCTTGCGATATGTATCCTTTTCCCAACATATTCAAATTCTCCAGAAAATCATCTCTTATAGCTCTTAAGAATATTGTCTTTATAATTTCTGGGTCTAATTTACTGAAATTAGACCTAATTAAATTGTAATGAAATCACTCCATATAGTCTTCCAGGCTCTCTTCCTCCTTGTGTGCAATTCTGAAGATCTCTTCCTTCAAATCCCTAGTTCAACAGTAATCCTAATATTTAAAGAGAAATGCCTCCCTCATGTCATTCCAGGTTCAAATCATGCCAACACCCAGTCTCATGAACCATATTAATGTTGCTCCTTTCAGAGTAGCAAGAAATAATTTCAGCTTCTAGGCTTCTAAAGTGTAGTCATAACCTCTACACAGCACATCGAATTCGAACAAAAAGGTATCAGGATCTTCAACAGCCATCGATTGAAAGGATGGTAGGGATGACAAAGGAATATTCTTCATAGGAGCCTTATCTCGTGTTACTATTATCAGTAATTAAAAAGTAACAGAGCTATCTGTCTTGACATTCTCATCCCCAATGGTTGATTCTTTCTGATGGGATGAACTGACCTTAGAGTGTGTTGGAGATTGATAAATAAAATGATCAGGTTGTTCCATGACCAAGTGTTTGACGACACTACCAGCGTCCAAATGACGATCAATTAAATGTTGTTCCTCAGGAGCTTGATGCTCCCAACTAGTCTCTCTATGTCCTTCAATTCTCAGATCCTGATCAATGATTTTCCACTGTTGTTTTGAATCTGGAGTCTTGATATCAAGAGTGGTTATGTTGTTCAAAGGGTGGTGAGGTCCAGACACGGAAGGCACCGATGCCTCAGGACTTGATATAATAGCTTCTTTATGTGGTCATGTCTTCCTATTGTCTTTGTATGAAGTAAATTGTTCCTTTTCTACTCTTGAGATCATATCTCCAGATAATTTCTTTCTTCCCAAGTCTGAACTCTTCTTTTCCTTCTTACGACTCGTCTTTCCTATAGTTAGTAGAGTGGGGGATGTTTGTGGATGTTGCTATCATCCTACTAGCACACATGGACCCTATGTGTATCAATTCATCCTACAAGTGCTTTAGTTTCTACATCGTTGAGCCCACTCAAGTTTGTTATAGCGATGTGTGGGTTCTTACCTCTCATCTTACCATCCAGTGACTATATAGCTGAAGACACCCCAAAAAAAAACCCAAAAATTCACACTTATAAGTGTCACAACAAGACATTGGTGGGCCCACTCAAGTTCATTACAGCAATGTGCGGGTTCTTACCTTCTTACTACCCAGAAATTGTGTCACTGGAGACACACTAAAAACAAACACACGGAATTGAACCTCTAAGTTCCCCAGTGTAGCATTGGTGAGCCCGCTCAAGTTCGTTAGAGCATTGCGCAGGTTCTTACCTCTCGTCTTACTGCCCGGCAATTGCAAACTAGGTACACTCTATCTTCTAACAAACAACTCTAGTTGATTGGATTGTCACTGCCATCCCCTGAAACAACACCAAAATGTTGGATTGTATTAATCACAGTTAAATTAATAACCAGTACACATAAATTATCAATCGAGGGACGTCTTTTATTTCAATGACATTTTCACTACCTATGTCGAAACATCCAACTAGAAGCAAATCCAAATAAAGAAAATCGTTGTTGAAGTAAATGCTAGAAGAAAATCACTCATGCATAAATAAAATTATCTACAAGACTATAATCACACCTCAATTAATCTTTCCTAATGCGCCACACAACAATCACCCAACTGGTATCTTTGATCTCATATGTGTATAGCATATAAAACATTGGAATTGAAGCAGATCTATTCACAGTTAAAGAAAATAATAAATAGATATATACACAACTACCTTAACTGCTGCAATCCCTGCTAAAGAGGAGGGCCCTTCCTCCCTAGCAGGGTGCAGGTAGAGAAATAACTTAACAGAACTAAATCAGATGATGCATGTAACAGCAACAACAGGATAACTTGTATTAATATGAGAAAAAATTACAGAGCCAAAGTAATTTTGTTCTTCGCTAACCTTTCGACCTCAAGGGCCGAGAACTATATAGTGGTTAAATCTCAGAAAAATGAGGGATGGATCAGTTATGAGAATCTTATGATTCTCATGCTGATCAAAATAGAATACATATGGTTACAACCACTACTTAATATAATTCTGACTGGAAAATTATATATTACAATCAAAAACTGCCTAGAGGTTATTATCCAAAAATACAATACTTAATAACCTCTACAACTATCATGATAAATGACAATTATAGCGTGATAGCTAGAGGACAGGTCAGCATCAAGAGTTGACGAGATCCAGTCAACGGTACAGTTGTAACAGCAGTTCGTCAATGATTTTGTAACAACATGGTGTAATAGTGTCATGGTGTAAAAATCTCATTATAACAACACACCTTTAACTACTCCTGTACACCTCGTGCTCGAGATATTTTGTGCTACAAATGGCATCTAGAAAGACAATAAAATACCATAGATCTTCTCCAAACATTCATCCTCAGTTAGTCATAAAAAAGGCACAACACATCATAATAATTAATGAAATGGTAGAGTAATGAAAATAAGGTGAAACAGCACAAGTTAAGATAGAATGGTAGGAAACAGAGGCAAAGATAGTCCCAATGGTTATAGTCATGAGGCAAAATACGGGAAACAAATGTAGGAAATAAGTGCAAAACTGGCACCCAACAACTACAATGACAAAATAACCACTTACTCCATTCTTTAATGAAATGGAAGATTTGGAAACATGGACCAATGGTGTCCAAAGTTTGTTAAATTCACTTCACACATTGAACTGCAATATATTCCACATAGATCTGAAGATTTCTATTCTGGCTATAATAAATCAACATGGCTTCCAAATTTCAACCCTCCATATAGAGATGTTTAAGGCATTCTCAATAGTTTATCATTTGATATCAAACTTCGATGAAGACCAGAATTTCCCTATGCACAAATATCTTATTGACAATAATGATTAGTTGCATTTGAAAAATAAATAGGAAAAATATCGACGAATTAACACATCATGAAATTTTAAAGAAGATGGAGGGAAATTCCATTGCATAAGGGCAATTAATATCTACCTATCATATCTATATATATATATATATATAGCACTTCTCCATCACACATATATACACCAAGACATATGGAGACAATCAGTCCATAATATATTTAAAGATTAGCAACTTCTCACTTACTTCTCAAAGAACGCATGACTGCTCACTAAATAAAATGGTTGCATATTAAGTAGAATGATCATCCAATGCATACCTTTGACTAGATTACAAACCAATATTCTCTTAGTGCTTTTGGATGCTTTCTAATGAAATCTAGCTTCTTGTGTTAGCAATCCTGTTATGGCTGGGCACTATGGTTGATGCCTTTTTAGAGAAATGTTCTTATACAAAAATGTAGCAATTTAAATATGCTCGTGGGTGAGCAAGAATTTTACTTTGAATGCAGCTGCTCTTTAATTTCGATAAAGATCTATTCGATTTTTGGTTCCACTTAACATTTCCACCTGTTAGCCACCTATAAAAATTTGTTATACCAAATGGTGGCTAAATATTTTTTTAGCCTTCAAGAAACAATTCATTTCTAAATTATGAGTTCTTGATGTCTTATGATGACCTTTATCCTTAGTGTTAATATTCACTGTTGTTTTACTATTAACCCTCAAAGACATGTTGTTTACTAAGAGAAAGACTACTTAAAAACTCCATTTTTCCTCATTTCACTTCTCCATTTCATCCATAAACCCTTTCATTCACCTCTCATTCCCTCGAATTCCCCTTCAGAACCTTGTAAAATCCCTTTATAAGGTTTAAAACCCCGTCTTTACCTCTATCGGAACCTCCAGATTTCTCAAAAAACACTTCAAAAATCCTAAAAAACCTTCATTTTTCCATAAGGCCTTAAGCCCCTTTCGACCTTAAGCCCTAGCCCCTTTTCTGCATATGACCTACGTTGTGACCAGGCGTGAAGCGCTCATCACATCGCAAGTTTTTATCGCATCACAAAAACACATTTTACTCAATTTACATGGTTATTTTCCTCCCGCCGATGCGATCCTATGATCAATTCTCCGCCTTTGATCTGATCTACTATGCCCAGATCTAACGGCCCATATCACTCCCCATTCCAAACCTACCATTCTGCCTTTTTCTTCATCATTAAATCCTAACTGTCGATCATCCTTCAGATCGAATGGCCCTCGCTCCAACGCAAATCAAAAAATCACAAAATCCCTTTATCCTTTCCCTTTTCCTCTTCCAATGTCGATCCTCCGATTTAATCTCAGTCGTTGAATCCACAAGAACCAACGGCCCAGATTCAATCGCACTCTGCCCATAGCCCTCCGACATCACACCCGCCGATTAAATCTCCACCGTTGATCTCTGATACTAATCCGACGGCCAGCGCTTAATTGCGCATCGCAAAATCAAAAACCCTAGTTTTTTGGCCTCTTCCCTTTTCTCCGATGCGATGTAATCCCAACCATTCATTCTACCAGATCCGACGGTTCGTGCCTCATCACATTGCGCTCATCCATCTTGTGAGCCCTCCGACATCAACCCGCCGATTTAATCCTGACCGTTGATCTCTCTTAGTTCGGACGGTTCGCGCTCAATCGCATCATCGCCTTTCTCCCCTCCCCTCACACCATTTCCCATCCTGGATAGGCAGTGCGACCTGCGACCTGTCCTGTTGATGCCATTTGCGACCTAGCTCTAACTGTTGTTCATGACTTGCTGCTACCGGGCTGTGGAGATGGATGTGCAATGTTGATGTCAGGGGTGTCAATCTGTTGCTCCTTGAGAAAGTCTTGCCATGTTCAGTACTCTGCCGCTATGGGGGAAACCAGAGGGACCTCCTCCTTCAATCGATGCATACATTCCAAAGCATTTGGTACTAAGGTTTCCCTTTTCTGCGAGATCTGATTTGAAAGCGAGGCAAGCTTGGTATAAATCCGCGCTGGAGTGGCAATAAACTGACTCAGATGTTCTTGAGATGTTGAGGGCTCCGGATCAACAGCGGCTTGCTTGATAGGTTGCAAAAATGACTGGATGTCCTGGTCCACTTGTTCCCAGGTTTTCTCTTCGTCCAATGCCCCCAGCGACGGAATGTGGTGCAAAGTGTGCATTGAGTCGATACCGCTGATCAGGTGGTTGTACGAAGACATGATTTTTTCCAGGTCCTTAGACAGTTTGTCTTTAGATTGTATTGGCATACGGATCTTAACCTTATCATCCTGTGTGTGAATCCAGTCCCTCTTGGGCAAATTTTCAGGTGCCTGAGGGTATTGTACTGTCCAGCCCATCATCCTGTCTAAGGCCTGTGAAGCCTCCCTGAGCTGCTCATGCTTTTGCTTGGTTTCTTCTCATGCTCTTACCAGTGGGGCGACTGTTTGTTTGATGGTGAACATTTCACCATACACCTGCCTCATGTTTACTTCCAAAACTTCACACTCCTTGAAAATGGCCAGTGGGACTTCATTTACCGGTGGAGTCTGGTTACGAAGTTGTTGAACTTCTGCTTGCAACTCTGCTTTCTCTTGCTCTGCTCTTTTCTCGCGCTGCTCAGCTGCTTGCAGTCTATTTTGCAAAGAGACTATTTCTTTTCTCATTCTGGTCACGTTCTCTTCCGTGGCTGCCGCGAAGGCAGTACCCGCCGATGCTATCATTACAGGATTAGTCCTGGTATCAAGGACTATGTCTTTGACTGTTGCAACTGTGGATGTAGCAGAGGGACTTTGCACCAGTGACCTTCTTTTCTCTTGTCGGATTTTGAAAGAGAATTCATCGAATGTGAGTCTGGTAAGGTCAAATACATCTTCTTCCTGTCCCTGGGGAGATCTAACATCAGATAGCTTGGTACTGCCCAGAGGCATATCGAGGGGAGTTACCTCGATGTCGTCCAGCATGTCATCCTCCCTTTCTTCTGTGTTCTTTTCTTCTTCTTCCTTCCGCCGGCGTTCAGCTTCTGCCGCTGCTTCTATTTTGGCCTTCTTCTTCTGCTCAGCTGCAGCAGTTTGTTCGGCTTTCTTTTGGCGCTCAGCTTCTGCTTTGTCCAGCTCTGCCTTGAGTGCCTTTTCTGCTGCGGCCTATGCTTCCTTTTCCTCCTTCTCTTTCCTGGCCTCCTTGGCCTGCTTCTTCTTCTGTGTAGCCGTTGCGCTCTTCTAGCGTGCTTCCTCATCCTCTTTTATTTTATTTTCCCTTTCTTGCTGGGCTTTTGCTTCTGCTTCCTTCTGTTGGATAGATGTAATAAGCCCTGTGTTGGTCCGAGATTTCTTGGGTAAAGAGGAAGAGGAACCTCCTACCTGACGACTTCTATCTTCTAAGTTCTGATCATCTAGGTCTTCTTGGACCACGTCTACTCCTGGAGCAAATTGTCTTTCGGCGTTATACCAGTTCCTTCTCTCATCTTCTGTCGGGCGCTCAATGTGCTGATAAGTCCACTTGAATTTAGCTTTCAGGAAATGTTCAGGAACTATTCTATCTGATTCATATGTTTGGTGTTCTAGCGCTCCGAGCTGATAAATTCTCATTGCTTCTCCTTCTGCTGCTACTTCCCTGAAGTCTTTAACTGTGCACGCGCCAATGGTGAGGGGTAGCGTGGGCCACGGATTCTTTTTGCCTTTAGACAGGATGCTGGAGAAGCCGTGAGACATTTGAAAGCATACCTCCTGAATAAGCATTTTGTCTGTAACAAAGCGAGGCATGGCATGTGGGGCCTTGTAAGTTCCAAAGACTCGGATGAAGGTGTATCCAGGGAAAGGGAACTAGTGTGCCACTTTGACTAGAGTCTCCTTGGCCTGCCAAGACATGCAGGGGGTGTCTTGGCCAAATAAGTGTCTGTACAGAGAGGGGATAAATACTTGGGAGATCTGATCTATATCCTGCTTGTATTTGGACTCCCAAAATACCCTGAGTTGCAGATGAATTGCACGCGACTGCTCGGAATCTCAGTTGTGTGCCCATCCCTCAAAGTGTACTCTTGTGCAGACAGCATCCAGTAGGTAAGAAGCCATGTAAAATTCGGCAGGCATTCCTTCATCTAGGGCCAATGCCGCATTCAAGTTGGTCTGCATCGAAGTCATCAATATGCCAGCCCAGTTGAAATGGGTGCCATGTGTTGTCACATACTCCATGATAGTAGCCCAACTACCATTGAAAGTGGAGCAATCTGGGCGTCCGTAAAGCCTGCAAAGCATGGCGGCAACCAATTTATAAACCTTTCTCAGGCTAGCCACCGGATATTCTTGGTATTTCTTGACCTTAAACTTCTCGGGCTCCTCCCACCATTGTCTAATAGTATCAACTATCGGAACAGCGTGAGCAGTAGCCCATTCTGGAGTGAAATGCTCATCTGGGCGAGGCAACGAGTAGTAGAGGTGAGCATCCGTGCCTACGAGCGTAGCGAAAGCCCTGCCTTCGTTGTCTCGGATCACAAACTTCTTGGGATCCGTCTTTTGTATGATCCAATCTATAACCTCTGGACATGGAAATATGGCTGGATGCGCCCCTGCCAAATGTAGTTTGGACTTCTTGACTACCAAGTATATTTCCCGGTCTGGGAGATCTTCTGGAAATTCCTCTTCCGATATGGCAAACTCATGATAAACTTGGTACCATCGCATATTGTCTTCTTTTGCATATGTACACAGTGTATCCTTGTATATTGGGGGTGGGGACACCACGTCCAGCTCATCAATTTCTTCCACTACTTGCTTCTCCTTCTTCCGGGATAGCGAGGGCGCCATGTCACTAGAATCTGATAAAACAGGTATGCACTCTATGTCTTCTTGAAGTTCACCTGTCAAATTCATAAAGGAATCCCAAGATAAGAACGACATGATGATATAAAACCAGTTATAGTTTAGTGATGAAATTTAGCTGTGACACATGTAAAACTAGGTTACTGGTTTGATAGGTCGTTGGGTCGCGGATTGCACGAAAAAGGTTCAGGCGCGACCTTGCGACCTCGCGACCAGGTCGTTGTGTCGCTGATTGCACAAAAAAGGTTCAGGCGCGACCTTGCGACCTCGCGACCAGGTCGCTGGGTCGCTGGGTCGCAACTCTCCGAAACAAATGGAAAATGCGACCTTGCGACCTCGCGACTAGGTCATCGGGTCGCTGGGTCGCAGATTCCAGAAATATGGAAAATTGCGACTTTGCGACCTCGCAACTAGGTCGCTAGGTCGCAGGTCGCGATAAGACTTACCGGGGGGGTTTTGCGTGCGCGCATCCATGATTCTTCTTTTCTTCCTCCTCTTGAGGATTTATAAGCTGGCTGGGTCCAGGCAGAGCTGAGGAATGGTTTTAAGAGCAAGGGGCAAAGCTACGGGAGTTTGAACCAGAAATGTGGTGAGGTTGGGCATTTGTGGAGGAAGCAGATTCACAAAACACTCAAAAATATAAAAGCTCAGACAAAGGGCAATTTAAAGGCCTAAGGGAACATGGGTTTTGGCAAGAAATGCTCATAATGGAAACAGCAGGAGGAAATGGCAACTTACCCGGGAAAATCGCGCCAGTCGAGCTGTCAGAGGTGTTTTCTTTCAAATCGCTGAATGTGTAAAATGCGACTTGGCGACCTCCCTTATATAGAAGGTCGCACATGTGGGCAATAAATGCGGGTCGCTGGGTCACAAATCAGTTAATTCCATAGTTTTGCGACCTTGCGACCTTGCGACCTGGCGACCTGAGGTCGCTGGGTCGCACTTTTCAGCAAATTGGATAATTTCTGCGACTGGCGACACAGCGACACAGGGTTCTTTGAGTCGCTAGGTCGCACTTTTCGTTAAATTTGGAGATTTGTGACCTTGCGACCTGGCGACCCTGGGTCGTGGGGCAGCAAGGTCGCAAGGTCGCTGTTTTCATCAATGGTTTAACTTTGCGACTTAGCGACTTGGCGACTTAATAGTTCCTCTTTAGTTTTTAGGGGCTCCAAAATTTGAAAAGGTGGTCTTTTTTTTGGAGGGTGTTGTAGGGGCTACAACAAATGGCGATTCACTGGATGAACTCAGAGTCTCTGCTGATGGTTATTCTCGGCGGGGGGAGGGAGGGGCCTATGCTGACTGTTTTCTTTTACCTTGTGGTCGACATCTCCTAACTTTTGGCACCTAGCTGGGTTGCTCAATCTGCTAGCCTGTTTGGGCACCATTCAACCAAATTCATTTCTTCAGGTCTCCGGACTGGAAGGGTTGGAGAACTTCAAGCGGCTATAGGGTCTGGTACGATTATTCTATCCTCATCATGTTGCTCCGCTGCCAACGAACCTCTCGATCCCGGCGGAGTCACTTCCTAGGAATCGTGAACGTTGCTCTGCTGCCAGCGAGCCTGGTCAGTACCCCGGCGGAGTCGTTACATCACCTCTCTGCACAGGAAGCCTTTCTCAATCCTTTACCCTCTATTAGTGTGCTATTGCACTTATTTTGAATGTGCCTGAGGCACTTATTTGAGATGTGCTCGTGGCACTTATTTGAAATGTGCTCGTGGCACTTATTTGAGATGGCAATTTAGCCTGGGCGGATGAGGGATCCCGACTTATTTTGCTTGCAGAGAGGTTGTTCCTGGTCTGGCATGAGGACTTTGGTTTTTCCCAGATACCCTGTCATAGCCTAGAGTACCTCTTTTCCCTTCTGGTCTGGTTACCACTTACACTGCATTTTCTTTTGTGGACACCCTCTCAGACTGGCAAGGTAAGCTTTCCCGCTTGATGACTCGAGCTCGGTGATATACTACCTTTAGGTGCGGAGAACAAGCAAGCTTTTGCCGCCTTTGAGTTTATCGGAAAAGGATTTCCATCAGCGTAGAACATGTTACAGTATGCCAATTGCGTGGCTCTAACAAATCCTTCCTTAAACTTTTATTTATTTATTTATTATTATTATTATTATTATTATTTTTTTTTTTTTGAAACAAAGGTGAGACAAGAAAATATGGTACAAAATAAGATAGCCATCTAAGGGCTGCTAAGTGAAATAGTGTTTGAGGTCATGCCCGTTTACTGAGAGGACCTCGACTCGCCCATCAAGGGTTTGCAATCTGAATGTGTGTGATCCTATCTTCTCATTAATTTGGAAAGGGCCTGTCCAAAGTGCTTGGAACTTGGCATGCTTCCCCTTTTCCTCATGGGCTTTATCCCACTTAAGGACCAGGTCTCCTACTTCAAAATTTTTGTTCCCTGCGGACTTTTTATCAAACCATCTTTTGATTCGGCTCTGATGGATGGCAAACTTTTCCCGGGTCTTTTGCCTTTCTTCCTCCAATTTCAGCAAGGTATCGATTCGAGTCTGTAAGGTGGGACACGGGGTACCATGACATTCTTGGGATAGTTGGAGGGCCGGGAGAGATAGATGAGGAGGGAGAACAACTTCTTTTCCATACACGAGGAAAAATGGGGAGGTGCCTAAAGAGGACTTGGGAGTGATACGGTCAGCCCACAGTGCATTGTGAAGGGCATTGTGCCAGTTGCGCTGGTGGGATAGCAGAGTCTTCTTAATAATACGGATAAGATTCTTGTTAGTGGACTCAGCTAATCCATTTCCCTGGGGATAGTAATTTGCAGAATGTTTCAGAATAATACCATTTTCCAGCGCAAAATCATATAATTTAAAAGATGAGAAATAAGTCACATTATCAAAAACTAAAGAAGTCGGAACGCCAAACCTGGTCATGATGGAATGCGTGAGGAATTCTATTACCTCTTGATCGTTGATTCGGCGTAAAGGCATTGCCTCGACCCACCTGGTGAAGTAATCAGTAGCTGTAAGGATATACCGATGTTGTTTAGAAGAGTGAGGTGTGATTTCACCAATTACATCCAAACCCCACTGTTGGAAAGGTTCCTCTACTGCTACTGAGAGTAAGGGGGCGGCTGGCCGTGCTTCTTGGTTGGAGAAATTCTAGCACTGAATGCATTTTCGAACATATGCATGCGCATCTCTAAAAAGAGTAGGCCAATAGTATCCTGCACGCATTATCTTATGGGCAGTAGTATCTCCAGCAAAATGACCTCCAGCTGGTCCATCATGCAGCTCAGTTAAGATTTTCTGCGCTTCATCGGTTTCCAAGCAGCGTAACAGGACCCCATCATGGTGTTTCTTGAACAACTTGCCTTGGATCAGTTGGTGAGATGCGGCTTTGAGTCTTATTGCGGGTTTCTGCCGGGCAGTAAGAGCAGGGTCCATGGTGCCTTGGGCCAAATATCTTGAAATGTCAGAATACCAAGAAGGACTGCTTTGCTAAGGCACATGGTCACTCTGATACATGTCGATCTCTTGTTCCCAACATTCCTCTTCAATTTCATGAGCACTTGCAGCCTCCGCGGCCATTTGGCACAAACCCTGTCCTTTAACGGTATGTGCCAGTTTAAACTCTAAATTGTATTCTTGCAAACACGCCACCCAGTTGCCCCGCCTTTCGCCTAGCTCTTGTTGTGCGAAAAGTGAGCGGACAGCTGGGTGTGGGACAAAAACCGTAACATGATTTTTCAAGATGTAGGGCCTAAAATGCTTGACCGCTTTGTAGACCGCGTAGGCTTGCTTATCGATTTCTGGATAGTTCAACTCCGCTCCTTGTAGACCGGTGCTCATGAAAGAAATGGGCCGTTCATTGTTGTTACCATCTTTCTGCGTAAGGACAGCGGCAAGTGAGGAATCTGAAGCAAAAGTATATAGGATAAAGCCTTTGCCAAAATCTGGACTTTGGAGGGAAGGGGCTTCAGCTATAGCCTGTTTAATTTTGTCAAATGACTCCTTTTCTGGCAGGTTCCACTGAAACATCGCATTCTTTTTTATCATTCCCTGCAGTGGCCTAACTATCTGGGCGAAATCAGAGATGAATTTACGGACGAAATTTATTTTCCCCAGGAAAGATTGCATCGCTTTCTTGTCGTTCGGGGGAGGAATCTGAGCAATGGCTTTTTCCTGTTCTGGATCAACTACAATGCCTTGCTTGGTTATAATGTGGCCTAGCAAGTTGCCCTATGCCACAGCAAACAGACTCTTTTTAGGGTTGAGCGAAATTCCGTACCTTCTGCACCTTTCGAATATTTGTTTGAGGTGGCGTAAATGATCGCCCCTGCGTTTTGATAATACAGTGACGTCGTCTAAATAGACCACCACGCTCTGCCCTATCAAACCGCGGAATTCTATATTAATGGCTCGTTGGAAGGTTACCCCCACATTGATCAATCCAAAGGGCATGTGTCTGAAAGCGAAGGTTCCCCATTTGGTCCGGAAGGTAGTTTTCAATCTGTCCGGCTCAGCTACCAGTACTTGGTTATAACCCGAAAAGCCATCCAATAGGGAGAACATTTCAGATCCAGACACCGCTTGCAATATCTGTTCCATGGGTGGCACCGGGTAGTTGTCTTTGTTCGAGGCCCGGTTCAGATTACAGAAATCTACGCACAAGCGGATCTCGCCAGACTTCTTCCGTACCGGTACCAAATTGGACACCCACGTGGAGTGACGAACTTTGAAAATAATGCGTGCATCCAAGAGTTTCTTGAGTTCTTTCAGAATCATTGGTTCCAACACTGGATGCACCTTTTTGAGTTTTTGTTGGAAGGGCTTAACGCCTTCCTTTACGGGGATTACGTGCTGAATGATCCGGGTATCGTATGTACGTAGATCTTCATACGTCCAAGCAAACACATCTCGATACTTCCGGAATAATTGGGTGAATGCCCGTGTCTCCTCATCACTACAATCTTTGCCGAGGTTAACGAACTTTGGGTTTCCTTCTGACCCCAAGTTTACTTGCCGATGTGCCAATATGGAACTTTGTACTTTGGTGTTAGGGGGACCGCGGAATCGGTTTTGTAGATCGAAGAGATTTTCTAAAGACACCACCTTCTTGGGCATGGAGTTCTCTTTTCGTTCATCGTGTTCTTTCTGCAAAGCATGATCATGCTCTGCCTCATCTATCGCCGCGTCTTTGAATATCTCAGTATTGAGCATAAAGTCCAAAATCTGCTTATCATCGTCAAAAACGCATAAGTTAGTAATGTTATCTGGCACAGAGGGTCTATATAAAACTTCAATAGAAAAACCGTCCCTCAACGGGGTAAACCTAGCAGCAGCATTAGCCAGAGTATCAGCTGTTGCATTGTGCATTCTAAGAACAGATCTAATTCCAAATGCATCAAAACCAGAAATCAATCGCCATACCTCTTTTTGATACGTCTTTAAATGTGGAGATAAACAGTGAATAGTGTTGCGTACCTGGCGAGTGATAATCTCAGAATCTCCAATTACCTGTAAGCATTTTACCTGCAAATCCAGCGCTTTCTTAAGTCCAAGGATTAACGCTTCGTACTCAGCAGTGTTGTTAGTGCACTAGAATTCTAACCGGCATGAGATTAAGTATTTATTCTTGTGAGGGTCAAGTAATATGCAACCAGCACCAGCTCCGTCATGGGTCTTGGAACCGTCATAATACAAGGTCCATATGTCACTTTCCGGCTCCTTCTGGGTAAAAGGTAGGGGAGGGGTTTCGGTTGAGTGTGAGACAGAGGTGACTTTCTCCTCCGCGACAAGTGCTAGTTCAGATTGGACCTCGGGGCCTACAGAAGATTGAGGGGGTTGGTAGCATCCGAATAAGGCTTCCAGAAAACACATACCAAGTTCTTCTTATGCGAAGCTGATGGGTTCATTAACGGCATCCAAATCAGTGATGGTGTGTTTCATGTAAGGTTCACTTTCTACCCTGATTTGATTATTCCGCCCCCTGTAAGGAAGCCACAAGTGGGACCAGTCGGTGGCGAAATAACCTTGTAACTTGCTGGACCAATCCCTACTAAGCAATAGGCCATATGCTTCCGGGATGTCGACAACCACAATGTCAATGCACTGATGGACCCTAGAGTCTGACGACAAGCGGATGATGACATTGTTCAACTCTCCTATGGCTGGTACTTGTGATCTGTCAAGTTGTATAATCTTTGTGTCAGTTTTCTCCGGGCGAATGTTCAGATTTTTACAGACGGATAGGGGCATGACGTTTGTTGAGGCACCGGAGTCAACTAGACAGTTGTGGACGTTGAAGTTAAAAATCTCGAAGGACAAAAGGAAAGGAGGTGTGGATCCTCTTGAGTTGGTATTGATGGCGTTTACTATGGACTGTACATCTGGACCGGCTTGCGCAGACGTGTTGCTCACAGTCTTCGTAGCTGAAGTATTTGCGAAAGCCTTTAGAATGAGTTCTCTTTGGTTAGTAATGCGAGCCAGCTCGTAGAGAGAGATGTTTGCTCTTGTTTTCTTCATATCCTCAACAATGTTATAGCTAGACTCTGTTTGAGGGCTAGGCTCGGTAGAGGTCTTGGAGGACTCTGTCGGAAGCTTGCTCTTTTGACTCGCTCGGGTAGTGTTGTTGGGGTGCTTCTCCGGGACAGATTGTTTCCCGCTTCCTGGGGGCAGGATTTTCCTTAGAAAAGCCCTTTTCTTGTCTTCATAGGATTGCTCGGGAACAGGTCCTTTGCTCCTTAGACTATAATTCCATGAGGGCTGGTCTTTGGGAGTATCTGCCATGTTGATATCAATGGAGGTAAGATTGTCCCCACCTCGGATTATGTCAAAAGCAAGGATGGAGGATCCTGGTTCTTCGTTCGAGGGCAGATCCTCATCATGATCTGAAACATCATCCTCCGTCACATCCCCCGGAGTTTGGTCATCTAAAAGTTGATTAACTACTGCTGTCATGCTGCCAATCCATTGAGGGCACGTTTTTTCAGAGTGGGCGGCTTGGTGGAAAGAACAAAAGTTATCTTTCCCTATCTCTTCCACATTGAGAGTAGTATTTGTGTTAGACGGAGGTCTGTTAGTGTTGGGATTACTTTTTCTGAAGAAAGGTTTGGGTGTTTTAGTGCTAGTTGTGGCTTCTGTGCCCTTTCTCCTTAGGTCAGTGACTTCATTCGTTAAGTGCTTGAGCGTTTTTTCCATGATTTCAAAATCAAATGCATCTCTATCCCTATCGGTGGTCTTAGAAGTGGAGGACTGACCTATTTTTGTGTTAGGCTTGTGATCATCTCTTCCTTCGTGTTCGATAGCCCCTATCGACAGCATGTCTTTCTCTACAGCGAGAGCAGCCTCATAATTAGCCGTAAGGGTAGCGCGGGCTTCACATTTGACAGAAACAGCAATGTCTCTAGGGAGAGCCTTGGTATAGTAGTCGATGGTGATTGAGTCATCCAACGCCAGGTTGGGGGGAAACTTCTGCAATATGGTAGCGAAGCGTTGGTTGAAATCCTTAACCTTCTCCTTTTTATGACACTTGATGGTGCTCAATTCTGTGAGAAGCATGGAAGGAGTTTTATCTTCTGAAAACTTTTGCAGGAATACGTGATGGAATTGGTCCCATGAAGTGATAGAGGCACTAGGGAGAGAGCAGTACCATGTGGCCACTTTGTTTTCGAGGGTATGGGGGAACAGTCGACATGTGACATCATCGGACTGGACTCTCATGATTTGCAGAGACAAATAGAAGCTGCTGATATGATCTTTAGCTAAGGTGCCTTTCTCAGGGTCGAACTTGGGGAGGTGTTTCTCCGGATGCCTAGGCAGATCTTGGAGTGGGCCCAAAAGATTTAATGGGGACTGAGCCATCCAGGCTAGGGGTTGCACTCTCCTAGCCCGCTGGTGTTCCCTAAACTCATGTTCAGATTCACCTCCCGAACCTGAGACCGATGCTTCTGACTCGTGACGGGAGTGTTCATCTTGGTGTCTCCCACGATGAAGAAAATCTCTAAGATATCCCAAGTTGTGGACAGGAGGCCTCATTGGGTTTGGGTGACGGTTGCGAGCTTGGTTTCCTTGGCCTCGACCCCTATCTCCTCTACCTCCGGCCCCTCGGCCTCTATTTCCTTCTTCTTCATTTCTGCGAGCTCTATTCCTTTCTCCTTCATTTCTACGAGCCCTATTTCCCCCGTCCACATTTCCTCGGCCTCTATCTTCCTCACCACCCCCGGGTGGGGGGTGTGCCTGGTTGTTGTTTGGTCGAGTCTGGTTAGGCTGGGAGTCGGGGAAAGGTTCGGTGTTAGCAAATTCTTCGTCCTCTTGGAGAATTGGGTCATTTTCTTCAACAGCATTTGTGAGATCTTCCAACATGAGATTTACGAGCTCGGGTATGGTACTTGCAAGGGCACCATTTCGGGTGATATTCTCGGGAGGAGTTCTAGTATGGGCAAGGTATTCCATGATTGGAGTAAACCGTAAGTTGTTGATAAGATCGCGGGCAGCTGGGCGCAAGGCTCTCAACTGCGCCCTGGTGATTTCAAAATATCGAGTCTCCCTCTCTGGAATATCTTCTAGAGGAGGAGGGACAGTTTCATTGTTTATGACCTCCCCTTGGGGAGTTTGTGATGGAAAGTTCGTTGTGTGCTGGGAGGCTGCCATCAGGCCCTCCTTCTAGCGCCAAATCTGTTGACGGGAAAATTTGTCCGGCCAACAGTAGGGGATCTCCCCGATAGAAAGTCCCAATTAGACCTTGAACTGTTTGGAGTAGGGATCCCGTCCGGGGTGTGGGTCCGGCTACCGCTTAAGACGCCTTCCCTTAGGTCTCAAAAGAACCTGATTGAACCGGCGGACATACACTTATGCACATGATACAGAATACATGACTGACGCATTAAACACAAATAAAACACTAGTGTAGCTAGGCAATAAATAAAGCATGTACGCCTAAGGAGATGTTGTTAGAAACACGTCTTTGGGGTACTGCTTGTAAGGTAGTCTGACCATAGCAGAAATAGTTCTTTATGGCGAGATGTCCCTTTACTTCTGAAAGATAAAATGAAATGCTAACAAAATAGTTCATTAACATTCATTAATAGAGAAAACGGTAAATTGTACATCATCAATACAAACACAGATAGCTATGATGCATAAACGATGCTTTAAAATAAGCAGCTTAATTAATACACTTAGTTTTCACGTAGTAAAACACATCATCCAAACAAAGGGGTTGTGACAAGTATCCGTATTCACATATATGAGAGTATAATCTTTCAATACAATGCAATGTAGCTCTTGAGTCTCCCAAAAGAAAAAATCCCTTTCTACTTTCCCCGTAGGGAGCTTTATAGCACAAAAAATTTTCCCTTTAGGCTTCTTGACTCTTCGCCTGCCTGCCTGTTGGGTTGCCTTGCGACCTTGAAGAGGTTGCGACCTGCGACCTGTCGGGTATGTGCGACCTGCAACCTGGATAGGCAGTGCGACCTGCGACCTGTCATGTTGGTGCCATTTGCGACCTAGCTCTAACTGTTGTTCATGACTTGTTGCTACCGGGCTGTGGAGATGGACGTGCAATGTTGATGCCAGGGGTGTCAATCTGTTGCTCCTTGAGAAATTCTTGCCATGTTCGGTACTCTGCCGCTATGGGGGAAACCAGAGGGACCTCCTCCTTCAATCGATGCATACATTCCAAAGCATTTGGTACTAAGGTTTCCCTTTTCTGCGAGATCTGATTTGAAAGCGAGGCAAGCTTGGTATAAATCCGCGCTGGAGTGGCAATAAACTGACTCAGATGTTCTTGAGATGTTGAGGGCTCCGGATCAACAGCGGCTTGCTTGATAGGTTGCAAAAATGACTGGATGTCTTGGTCCACTTGTTCCCAGGTTTTCTCTTCGTCCAATGCCCCCAGCGACGGAATGTGGTGCAAAGTGTGCATTGAGTCGATACCACTGATCAGGTGCTTGTACGAAGACATGACTTTGTCCAGGTCCTTAGACAGTTTGCCTTTAGATTGTATCTCCATACGGAGCTGAACCTTATCATCCTGTGTGTGAATCCAGTCCCTCTTGGGAAAATTTTCAGGTGCCTGAGGGTATTGTACTGTCCAGCCCATCATCCTATCTAAGGCCTGTGAAGCCTCCCTGAGCTGCTCGTGCTTTTGCTTGGTTTCTTCTCGTGCTCTTACCAGTGGGGCGACTGTTTGTTTGATGGTGAACATTTCACCATACACCTGCCTCATGGTTACTTCCAAAACTTCACACTCCTTGAAAATGGCCAGTGGGACTTCATTTACCGGTGGAGTCTGGTTACGAAGTTGTTGAACTTTTGCTTGCAACTCTGCTTTCTCCTGCTCTGCTCTTTTCTCGCGCTGCTCAGCTGCTTGCAGTCTATTTTGCAAAGAGACTATTTCTCTGCTCATTCTGGTCACGTTCTCTTCCGTGGCTGCCGCGAAGGCAGTACCCGCCGATGCTATCATTACAGGATTAGTCCTGGTATCAAGGACTATGTCTTTGCCTTTTGCAACTGTGGATGTAGCATAGGGACTTTGCGCCAGTGACCTTCTTTTCTCTTGTCGGATTTTGAAAGAGAATTGATCGAATGTGATTCTGGTAAGGTCAAATACATCTTCTTCCTGTCCCTGGGGAGATCTAACATCAGATAGCTTGGTACTGCCCAGAGGTATATCGAGGGGAGTTACCTCGATGTCGTCCAGCATGTCATCCTCCCTTTCTTCTGTGTTCTTTTCTTCTTCTTCCTTCCGCCGGCGTTCAGCTTCTGCCGCTGCTTCTATTTCGGCCTTCTTCTTCTGCTTAGCTGCAGCAGTCTGTTCGGCTTTCTTTTGGCGCTCAGCTTCTGCTTTGTCCAGATCTGCCTTGAGTGCCTTTTCTGCTGCGGCCTGTGCTTCCTTTTCCTCCTTCTCTTTCCTGGCCTCCTTGGCCTGCTTCTTCTTCTGTGTAGCTGTTGCGCTCTTCTAGCATACTTCCTCATCCTCTTTTATTTTATTTTCCCTTTCTTGCTGGGCTTTTGCTTCTGCTTCTTTCTGTTGGATAGATGTAATAAGCCCTGTGTTGGTCCGAGATTTCTTGGGTAAAGAGGAAGAGGAACCTCCTACCTGACGACTTCTATCTTCTAAGTTCTAATCATCTGGGTCTTCTTGGACCACGTCTACTCCTGGAGAAAATTGTCTTTCGGTGTTATACCAGTTCCTTCTCTCATCTTCTGCCGGGCGCTCAATGTGCTGATAAGTCCACTTGAATTTAGCTTTCAGGCAGTGTTGAGGAACTATTCTATCCCAGTCATATGTTCGGTGTTCTAGCGCTCCAAGCTGATAACTTCTCATTTCTTCTCCTTCTGCTGCTACTTCCCTGAAGTCTTTAACTGTGCACACGCCAATGGTGAGGGGTAGCGTGGGCCACGGCTTCTTTTTGCCTTTAGACAGGATGCTGGAGAAGCCGGGAGACATTTGAAAGCATACCTCCTGAATAAGCATTTTGTCTGTAACAAAGCGAGGCATGGCATGTGGGGCCTTGTAAGTTCCAATGACTCGGATGAAGATGTATCCAAGGAAAGGGAACCAGTGTGCCACTTTGACTAGAGTCTCCTTGGCCCGCCAAGACATGCAGGGGGCGTCTTGGCCAAATAAGTGTCTGTACAGAGAGGGGATAAATACTTGGGAGATCTGATCTATATCCTGCTTGTATTTGGACTCCCAAAATACCCTGAGTTGCAGATGAATTGCGCGCGACTGCTCGGAATCCCAGTTGTGCGCCCATCCCTCAAAGTGTACTCTTGCGCAGACCGCATCTAGTAAGTAAGAGGCCATGTAAAATTCAGCAGGCATTCCTTCATCTGGGGCCAATGCCGCGTTCAAGTTGGTCTGCATCGAAGTCATCAGTATGCCAGCCCAGTTGAAACGGGTGCCATGTGTTGTCACATACTCCATGATAGTAGCCCAATTGCCGCTGAAAGTGGAGCAATCTGGGTGCCCGTAAAGCCTGCAAAGCATGGCGGCAACCAATTTATAAACTTTCCTCAGGCTAGCCACTGGATATTCTTGGTCTTTCTTGACCTTAAATTTCTCGGGCTCCTCCCACCATTGTTTAATAGTATCAACTATCGGGACAGCATGAGCAATAGCCCATTCTAGTGTGAAGTGCTCATCTGGGCAAGGCAATGAGTAATAAAGGTGGGCATCCGAGCCTACGAGTGTAGCGAAAGCCCTGCCTTCGTTGTCTCGGATCACAAACTTCTTGGGATCCGTCTTTTGTATGATCCAATCTATAATCTCTGGACATGGAAATATGGTTGTATGCGCCCCTGCCAGATGCAGCTTGGACCTTTTGACTGCCAAGTATATTTCCTGGTCTGGGAGATCTTCTGGGAATTCCTCTACTGGTGTGGCGAACTCCTGATACACTTGGTACCACCTCATGCTCTCTTCTTTTGCGAAAGTACATAGTGTATCCCTGTATATTGGGGGTGGGGACACCACTTCCAGCTCATCAATTTCTTCCACCACTTGCTTGCCCTTCTTCCAGGATAGCGGGGGCGCCATGTCACTAGAATCTGATAAAACAGGTATGCACTCTATGTCTTCTTGAAGTTCACCTGTCAAATTCATAAAGGAATCCCAAGATAAGAACGACATGATGATATAAAACCAGTTACAGTTCAGTGATGAAATTTAGCTGAGACACATGTAAAAACTGGGTTACTGGTTTACTGGGTCGCAGGGTCGCGGCTTGCAAGAAAAGGTCTAGGTGCGACCTTGCGACCTCGCGACCAGGTCGCTGGGTCGCTAGGTCGCAACTCTCTGAAAAAATGGAAAATGCGACCTTGCGACCTCGCGACTAGGTCGCTAGGTCGCTGGGTCGCAAATCTCAGAAATTGGAGAAAATGCGACTTCGCGACCTCGCGACTAGGTCGCTGGGTCGCAGGTCGCAATACGGCTTGCCAGGGGGGTTTTGCGCGCGCGCGACCGTGAACCTCCTTTTCTCCCTCCTCTTGAGGATTTATAAGCTAGCTGAGTCCAGGCAGAGCTGGAGAAATAGTTTTAAGAGCAAGGGACAAGGTCATGAGAGTTTGAACTAGAAATGTGGTGAGGTTGGTCATTTGTGGACAGAGCAAGGTCACAAAACAATTAAAAAATGTAAAAGCTCAGACAAAGGAGAATTCAAAGACCTAAGGGGACATGGGTTTGGTAAGAAATGCATCATAATGGAAACAGCAGGAAGAAATGGCAACTTACCCAGGAAAAACGCGCCAGTTGAGCTGTCAGAGGCGTTTTCTTTCAAATCGCTGAATGTGTAAAATGCGACCTGGCGACCTCCCTTATATAGAAGGTCGCACGTGCGGGCAATAAATGCGGGTCGCTGGGTCGCAAATCAGTTAATTTCAGAGTTTTGCGACCTTGCGACCTTGCGACCTGGCGACCTGGGGTCGCTGGGTCGCAAGGTCGCTGGGTCGCACTTTTCATTAAATTGGATAATTTGCGACCTGGCGACCTGGCGACCTGACGACCTGGGGTCGCTGGGTCGCTACGTCGCACTTTTCATTAAATTTGGATATTTTCGACCTTGCGACCTAGCGACCTTGGGTCGCGGGGTAGCAAGGTCGCAAGGTCGCGGTTTTCATCAATGGTTTAACTTTGCGACTTAGCGACTTGGCGACTTAATAGTTCCTCTTTAGTTTTTAGGGGCTCCAAAATTTGAAAAGGTGGTCTTTTTTTTGGAGGGTGTTGTAGGGGCTACAACAGGTTAAAACAGAGAAATATCAGTAAAGAAGCCTCCACTGCCACATCAAAGGCTACAATATCATTTCAACTACCAAAACGCCACCTATAACTTCAAAATTAATCAAAAGAAGGCGTAGTTATTTCCTTAGTCAATGATATTTTGTTTAAAGCAGTCAGAGTTATTGCAAGCCTGTCTAAAGAGTTTTTAAGTCAACAAAACCTGCTAAGCGGCTAAATACTTAATGAAAACCAATTAATACAGAAGAAAGATCAGAGCTCTCCTCTATTGAGCCCCTCAAAGGCCGAAAAGCATTAACTTTTATTAATTGAACTAGATATCTTTTCTTTTATCCCACCTCCTCTTTCTTCTATAAATACTACTGTAGAATATTGTATAGAGGTTGGTCTTTGGATATCTGTTGCATGTAAATAGTTTTATGAAGCTGTTGTAGCCCTGTTTGTAATTGAAGATATATAAGCTAAGATGAGAAGTTTGAAGCAGTAGAGACCCACTGGACTTGATGATTGTAACCGGTTTTAACATCAAATACAAGCTGATTTATGGGATCCTGGTCTATGTCAACGGTGATGTGTTTCTTATTGTAAATTTTTTATTTTCTTTTGTTTCCATTTTGTCCACTTTTCTCTGATAAAGAAACAACAAATATAGAGCTAGGATTTACTCTTAAAAGTACCCTACTCTCACTGATAAGCTTTATCTTTATTTTTCCTCCAATTGTGTATTTAAGGATGATTTAATATAGTCCAATTACTCAAGGAATGTTGGTGAGCCCATGTCTTACTGTCTAAACTTTAAACATTGTTCTAGAATGATATTTTCATTACATGCTAAGTAGAGTCCGACTAGAAAATTTTATGGTTTGCTTTGTCTTCTAGTTCTTTCTCCAAAGGTTGTTTGAAAGTTTCCCTTAAGAGTATGTTAAAATCAGGCTAGTTTCAAAGTACTTACTTGATCTTAGACTAATTTTTATGTTTATCATGAATGTTTTCCTTTTGAATACGCTGAAATCGGGCTAAGTTAAAATTATTTACTTTATCTTAAGCTATTCTAAGTGTTTTAAATGTTTTCTATTGAAAGTACATCAAAAGAAGTATAGTTTCAAAGTACTTACCTGATCTTAGATTAATTTTGTGTCTTCTCTTAAGTGCATGCCAAAAGCAAGATAGTTTCAAAGTACTTACTTGATCTTAGGCTACTCTTTGTTTCTTCATATGTTTGATTTCCCTCACTCCATTTCTTATTGTTCCATTCCATAAAATCAACTTAAAGAGATCCTTTGACATAGATGACTTGCCCCATGGACCACTCTTGAACCTTGTTGTTTCAATTAAATCCTCTTATGACTCCATATCCAAATGGATTGAAGCTGCTCCTTGCCTATCTTATTATCTGAACCATTATTTCACCTACTTACACCTTCACCCTTCATTTATACTTCCTTCACCTTCATCATATCCTTGCCCAACCAAAACAAACAAAAACCCTTGTTCTTAATAACTAGCCTAATATCACACTAAAAACCTTAAAAGATAAATCAATCTTTGCACTTATAGAGAGATCCCTCTCTGGATTCAGGAAGGCTAGATCCTAGAATCCCAAAGTGGTTTTTGATGTAGTCTCTGCAGCATTTAGTCTTGTCACTCTGCTAAATTACAGAGACCTAACACCACCATTGCAATTTTCTTCCTCATCTGAAGAAACAGATACACTCCATGGACATGAATGATAATTAGATATTGATACATGTGGGCTCCTCTATTTATCCTAAATCCCTCTTTTCATGTCCATCATTCTATCGAAAAATTATTTTCAATCTAAGTGGAGATCCAACCCAATTCAAATGAAGGTCTAAAAATCGTAATGGATAATTACAATATATAACATGTGAAAATCATTAAAAATAAAACTAACCTCCAAGCATTAATCGCAATGTTTTGAAGCAACTCACATGGAGGAGTATTGGGACAACCACCGAGAAGTCAGAATAGGCACCGGTGAGTGGGAACATGAGGAGGCACAGACGAGGGTTGAGGGTGAGGGTGACAGCAAGGAGAGTGGAGTGAGGGGGTTGTGGGAGAGGTGAGTAGTGAGGGGGAGGGAAGAGGGGCCTAGAGGTTGATTTTTAGTGGAGGGGAGAGTGTGAGAAGAGTAAATGGGAGGGGAAGCAGGAGGAATGTCAAGGGACAGTAGCGAGGCCTGAGCAGCAAGAGGCAAAGGAGGTGAGCCGACATGGGAGGGGGAGGGGTAGCATAGGTGAGGGATTGGGGAGAGACAACGGGGACAATAAATGATCAAGATGGCGGTGAGCGGAGGTATAAGCATGAAAGGGAGGAAGGCTGAGGAGTGGACAATGTGCGGGAGGTTGCGGGAATTGGCATGGGTGGAAGTGGGAGTAGGGAAAGGGAGGCTAAGGATAAGGAGGTAGAGGCAGTGGAGGATTTTTGGAGGTAGAAGCATCGAAGGTGCATGGAAGGAGAGGTAGCGTGAGGTTGTGTGGAGGCTGAGATGCAAGGAGGCATGCTGAGGGACCACGGTAACCGGGAGTGCTGAGGACTACGCATGCAGGGGAGCTTGGTGTTGTGAGCAGCATGGGGGAGGAGAGTGTTTTATGGAAAGAAGTGTATGGAAGAGAATTGTTGACTGTGGAGTCAAGGGATCATGAATGAGGTGCATTAATGACTGTACGGGAGTGATTTAATTCATTGTATAAATTTCAGGGACGCAGAGTTGGAGGCAAAGCAGTGTATGTATTATGCAGTAGATTAGGCATCGGGGAGTAAGGACACTGACAGATGGTCAAGAAGGAGGAGCGTTAGAGACCAAAAAGATATCTAGCACAAAGAAATGTGCTATTCAAGGCATCGAAAAACATCCCTAGGTTAAAAGATATCTAGCACAAAGAAATGTGCTATTCAAAGCATCGAAAAACATCCCTAGGTTATGTTTGGTTTGAAAATAAACATGTGTTAGGGTTGACAGAATTTGCAGGGCACATAAATTCACAATAAGGAGGCCACTCATCATGGCTCTGATACCATGTTAAACATGGGTATGGTAAACACAAAACATGAAAGATAAACGTGAGATATATTTCTATTAACCATAGATGTGCATTTATATTACATTGGCGTGACTCTTGGATTCCACATTCCAAGGTCACTTCGACTCCTCTTTGATTGTTCTCCTTCCACACCTACCAATAGAGGATTAGGTGTCCAACATTTGGTGGCCTATGTAGGTCAACCTTTTGATTCCATTTGTCTTTTTAAATTCATCAAATTCCTTTGAAGTGAACTCACCTCTATTTTCTGACCTGATGCTTTTCATTTTGTAATTGGTTTCATTTGTAGCCAAAGCTTTAAATTTTTTAAACTTTCTCAAAAGCCTCAAATTTCTCTCTGAGAAAGGAAACCCATATCATCCTCTCAAAGTCATCAATTATTATCATACAATATAGCTTACTTTTGGTTGAATGCATTCTTGATGGTCCACACAAATCCATGTGCACCAACAGTAGTGAATTTGCTTAAAATATTTCCTTTACCGTGAAAGGAACTCGAGTTTGCATTCCTATTTGACAAGTTTTGCAAATAATGTTTTCTAGTTTTGAAATCTTGGGCATGTCCGTGACTGCATTTTTCTTGCTAAGCTTGACAACCTGGTCAAAGCTCAAATTTCCAACCCTTTTGTTCCATATCCATCTCTCAATTTTTTTATAAGCATAACTTTTTTGTCTTTAATTTTAGCACATAAACATTATTATCTGTTCTTACAACCTAAACAACTATTTCACCTATGCCTGTGGACTTGATTTGAGAATTTTTATATTTGAAAACCATATCATATCCTTGATCACACATCTGAGACACACTCATTTATGTTTCATCCCATCAACATACAAAACATTCTTAGCTTTACCTTTTCCATTTGACAGACTGGCAACTCTTTTTGCAATTATTTTTCCTGGATCATTGTTACCAAAAGTAACATTACCTTTTTCAATTGGTTTCCAATTGAGAAACTTTATTTTGTATCCTATCATGTGCCTGGAACAACCATTTTCCACATACCAATGGTTTACACCATTGTAACCATACAAGGCAATGCCACATTGCTCTGATTTATCTTTCTCTTTCTAGAATTTGGGATTTTGTTTAGTTAGCTCATTAATTGGCTTTGTGTTATTTTCGTTAAGCCTACAACTAACTGTTATATACACAAAATTTTGGCATTTAAAATATTTTTCTTGATGATTTAGGGGAGCAAAGGAATTATTATACCTAGGTCTTCTTCTTCTCTGTTGAATTCTTCTCTTGGATTTGAGTTGTTTGTATGATAAATTAACTTTGTAGTTTGTAGCTTTGTGGCCATAATTTGTGCATCTAAAATAATATCCAGAGAATACATCATTGTACTGGGATGGATGCCTTCTATCCTAAGAAGAATTTTAAACAATTTTATTTGCATGGATACAGTGCTCATTTTGTTGTTGCTACTAATTTTTCTGACTGAGTATTGTATTTTAGCTATTACATGGTCCCTTCTTTTGTTGGGGGAATAAAGGTAATTTCCATTTTACACTTTATTTCAACTGCTTCGTTGGACTAACCATCAAAACAAAGACCAGTTTGATCTTTGGAGATGCAACAAGCCTCCATAATTTCACATAAATTTTCTATCCCTTTGGTGAATTTACAATTGAAGTTGAGCTTTGTTTTAGCCTTTTCAAGCTCCTTCCTTAACAACACAATTTCACCTTCCAGCTTCTGACATATTTGAGACTTTTCATTCAACTATTGGTTCAAGGTTTCTTGGACCTCCTTACCTTCTTCTAACTGCAGAAGTATTGGCTCTACTACCTCAAACTTATATTTTATCAAGGATTCTTTATGGGTTTTATTTTTCTTTCTTAGCCTCTCTATTTATTCAAGATCACTTAATATCTTTCCCTCAAGTTCGACTGCTTCCTCTTCATTATCAGAGTTAATTGTAGCAAATTTCCAGTGGTCATCAACTTGAATTCCTTAGGGCTCTCGTCATCTTTTTCCTCATATGAGGGTTGATTGGGCTCACTTTCAAAGGAGCTCTCATCTTGAGGATAAAAACCTTTATTATTAGATTTATTTTATCCCTTATAACCTTCTTAAATTTTTATCTAGGATCATAATCATTTTTCTTCTTTTCAGGATACTTTGATGCATAATGACCAACTTGGCCATAGTTACAACATTTAAAGGGAAACTTACCTTTATAATTTCCTGATCCTCACTTGAGCCTTCTCACAAAGTTAGCTTTTTCTTTATCTAATTCAAAACATGTGTTATCATGCTCATCCTTGCACTTGTTTTCTGCTTTTAAGGTTGATTCATTTGCTACAGGCTACAAAATTTCCTTTAAAACTCCTCATCTCATAGGCAGTGATTATTACAAGGAGTTAATGTAGAGTGAGAGTGCTCTATTTTCCATTTCTTCAATTCCTGACCCCTTGGTATTAAACCTCCCAGGAGGAAATATAAACGCTTGTTGAACTACCACATCTTCATTTAACTTCTCATCAAGCCCTCTTTGGTGTTCACAAGTTCATGAACTCTTTAAAAATACTTTGCAATCTCTTCATCAGCATGCCTTCTTAAAGATACAAATTGCATTCTTAAACCTTGGAGTTTAGATTTCTTTACCTTTCTATCTCCTTCATAGTATTTTCTCATCTTCTCCCATGTAGCTTTGGTTGATGTGAAATCTATTACATTGACAATCTCATATTTAGGTAGGCCAGCAAGTAGGGAATGCACTTCCTTAACATTTCATGTGAATTCCAACTTTTGATATTTCGTTACCAACATTGAGGGTCTTTGATATTCTTCTTCCACAACATCCCACACATCAACACAAAGTGATTGAATGTAGGCCTTCATCCTCAATTTCCACAACACATAGTTTGTTCCATTAAACATCGGTGCCTTATTGATAAAACATTCTTCCTGGTTTTCCATGGTCCTTGATATTTCTTCCATTTTTTATACTGATTAGAAGTAAACTTCTTTATTAACAATTGTTGGAAACCATCACAATACTGAGAGGAGGGTGAATCACTATTGTAGAAATTTTACCGATTCCAAATTTATTTTTACTGTGTGAGAAAAATAAGACAGTAAAGAGAACATTATACAATAAATATGATAAAAAACTACTTCAGCAATCAATAGAAAATTTCTAGTGCACTTACAATGTTCTAGCACTACAAGGAAAAGACACTCTAGCAGATTTTTTTAAGGAACCCCTTATAAAAATAGCCCAGACATCCATTGAGGTTACTAGAGGAGGTTGGCGGGTGGAGGTTTTTGTGGATGTTTTTTTTCCAGTGTGTTTCTCATCCTAAACCACACCAGTGCGTTTCACTAGAGAAAGCACCAGTGCGAACTACAAATTGGCACATCGGGACACCGTGCACTCTGCACAAGCTCACTCAGTGCATCTAAGTACTGTAGCACATTGGTTCTCTACACACATTCATCCCCTGTGCATCCTAAAAACCCGCGCCAAAACAGAAACAGCTCGTTACGTTTGGAAGAAACCTCCCGGTGTGCCTCAAAACCCATGCACTCGAAGAGGGTTAAATAAAAAAAAATTACGGCCAAAAATTTGCATTTTTCTCTTTTCAGTGCTTCAGAGCTCTCAAGCACCAGTGAAAAATTACCTTGTGTGAGGCGCCCTGCCATCGAAGCTCCCATTGCATGCACTGCTGCTATCCATTTCCCACCATCTCCATTTCGAATTTTGCAAAATTGTGGGCAAATTTAGTTTTGCAAATTATAAAGAAAATATGCTTCCTCGATGCCAAAATATACAGGTATTTTACTTTTTTTCCATTATTAAACCTTTGATCAGATTATTTTTCTAAAATAACTTAAAATTCACCTTCTTTAAAATAAAATAAAATAAAAATAAAAAAATCCTACGTAGTGCAATCGAGTCGTCGACTCGCACCGGTTCGCGGTGTTGCCTATAAGTTTATAGGCCGCACCACAAATGGTGCTAATGGTATCCGCACCGGTTCCAGTGTGGTACCAAAACGACGCACCATGCTTTTTTTAACTTACAAAAATTGCGGCGCGGTCAGTTACCCGATCGCACCGTTGACCATGTTGAAGTGCGGGAATGTAGTGTGTTGACAGAAATATATGCCCCGTGGTAGATATTTTGGTCAGCCCACCGCCCTCGTGAACTTGGACATATTCAACGTTGCGGTCATGTAAATGACTACACCGTTGACTATGTAGCGATGTCAGGAGTGAAATGTGCTTCCTAAACTATATGCCCTGGGGTGTATAGTTTGGTCAGCACACTGCCCTCCTGATACTGGTACATAGTCAACTAGGTGGTCGGTTATGCCACCACACCATTAATCCTGTAATGATGCTAGGAGGGCGGTGCGCTGATGAAACTATCCGCCCCAGGGCAAGTAGTTTCAACTACGCACCACCCTTCTGAAATTTTTCATAGTCAACGGTGCGATCAGTTAAACGACTGCACCGTTGACCACTTGCTGATGTTTGGCGGTGCGTTTAGTCAATGTACCACTTGAGATAGTATAATTCCTGATATGTGGTGCGCTGAAAATTTTTAGGCGCACTGCAGCCAGTGCACAATAAAAACAGACTCACCGTTACCGGTGTAGGCCTATTTTTTGTGGCGCACCAAAATTTTTCTTTTTCAAAAAAAATTGTATATATATATTCCTAAGTACATGTCTCGTTTAATAAAAAAAAAATATTTAATATGTGAATCATTTAGTGACGTCAAAGGAGATAAGAGAGGGAACAACAACAATAACAAGCAGACCAATATAACGTAGTTCGCCTATGGGAGGCACGAGAGAGGGAGAGAGTTATGTACCCTCTCCATATTATAGCAGCCACCCAGGTGCTCCTAAGGGAGATAGGCCTCCTCAATTTCTATGAGGAGGTTACATCCCTGAAGGGCCATGGTGGGTTATTGCGACAGTTTATCTTCAGGTGGAATGCCCACTGATAGGCTTTCTAGGTTGGTCCTAACTAGTGGTAAATGCCCACTGAGGAGGACATATATTTCATTACTAGCCTATCGAGGAGAGGGGAGGATTTTCCCTTGTTCCCAAAGGTCCCTGTTGGCTATGCAGTAGGGAGTCAGTTGGTGTACTCCCAGAGATACATTAATGTCGATATACTGTCTCCTGCAGATTTTTAGGTCTCCGGTGGTCAGCTACTTATTTCTTCATTTGGTGGAGAGGAGGTGAAGTGCCTCTCACTACTGATTTCGACCATTGAACACCGTACCAATGACGGGCAATGCATTAGTTTCCTGCTTCTATTTTATGTTGATTCTTTATTACAGACGCCACAACTTGTGAGGTGGTCTACAATTTTTTTGCGGCAGTTATGTATAGCTTTAGATAGATGTCGTGCTCAGGCACAAGGGAGGGTGAAATTCCTTTTTGCTTCAGAGATATTTTGTTTATTTTTTAAGAGGTTTCTACAAATGAGGCCTACCTTTGTTCGGAATCCTCATAGGCTGATGTTGCATGTATAAATGCAGATGTGGGGACAGATCATCATGCCCAAGAGGGATGAGTCAGAGTTTTCCACGAGGATATCACATGATGCACTAGAGTTTCTAGCCAGTGTTGATGAGCATGCCTTCGTTTTGGTCCCCTATTCGTATGCTGGTTTGGATTGGCGAGGGTGTACCAACATCCTCTTCAAAAATGATGATCTTCCAGATGATAAGGTAATATTAGTGTTTTCTTTAAATTTATTTTAACATGTTCTTTAACTTGTTTTTATTAAATCATTTAATGAAATTTTCTAATTATTTTTGTGTACGTATATATATTTTGTCGACATTGGGTCATTTTATGGCAATGAGATTCCACCGCCACCAAATGATCCAGGTGTAGATCTAGATAAGATCAAGAGATGGCAGATGTTGAGGATCAGGCCTGTGAAGACAGAGCTAATCCTCATTTTGCGCAGGTACCGACTGGTGTGAGGTGTAGTCCTGACACTAGATTTAGGATGGAGTTGGGTGACCAACTCTGTCGACTGCTTGTGGAGGAGGGATTCAGGTCAGCCACTATCAGAGAGATACAGACCGATGATAGGCTGATAGCGATGTGGAGAGACATGCCACGTGATATGTTGACCCTGATGCGGCATTTCGTAGGAGCTACCAGCTTAGTGGCGCAGATGAGAAGGGCCCTTCAATGTAGGCATGGTCGAGACGCAGTACGTTGACAGTCAAGAAACGACGCATAATCTGATGATCACAATCAAGGGAGTGATCATCGTTCACCTCGCACCACAGATGAGCAGCCTACAGCATCAACCAGCAGTCATGATCATGAGCAAGTTGGACCATCCATGTCGAGTCATCCTTCTTAACCTGCATCATCCAGCAGTCATGATCATGAGCAGGCTGGACCATCCATGTCGAGTCATCATGATCAGTAGCCTACAGCATCCAGTAGTACTCATGATCATGAGAAAGTTGGACCATCCACGTTGACTCATCATGAGCAAGCAGGTGATTCTTATTACAATTGTATATTTTTTACATTATATATATATATATATGGTCCATGTATTTTATGTTCATGTTGCAGTTGTACTTAATTTACATGTTGGTGATCATCATGATGTGTATATTGTTATGTCATGTTAGATATGTACATTTAATGTGCAGCTTGCAAATAGATGTGTATGTGATAGCAGTTCTTTGACATGAGATGTATATTTGATGTTTGTGTTGTGATGATGTTATACGATGCTTTTGTTTTGTTAGATGATCATGATCACGATGATTAGATGATGTTAGTGAATTTGAATGTATTTTTTACTCGAATATGATGTTTGTAAGATGTTTATCATGATCATGATTTTTATTTTTAATATTAAATCATGATATTTATTAAATAGTATGTTGTGATTGGAATTGAAATTTTAATTTTAATTGTATGTAAAATTGTAAAATTGTATTTGTATTTGTAATTGTAATTTTAATTTTAATTGTAATTGTATGTAAAATATTTGTAAAAATTTCATCGTAATTGTAATATTTAATTTGTTGTGAAATGATTGTAATTGTAATTGTATGTGAAATTGTAAAATTGTAATTGTAATTGGAATTGTAATTATATTTGTTATTTTAATTATAATTGTAAAATCTTAATTATAAATGTAAAATATTTGTAAAATCTTAATTGTATTAATGTGAAATGATTGTAATTGTAATTGATGTAAAATTCTAAAATTATAATTGTAAAATTGTAATTGTAATTTTAATTGTAATTGTATGTGAAATTGTAAAATTGTAATTCTAATTGTAATTGTACTTGTAATTGTACTTGTAATTGTAATTGTAATTATATGTAATTTTTTTGTAAAATTTTAATTGTATTAATTTGAAATGATTGTAATTGTAAAATTGTATGTAAAATTCTAAAATTATAATTGTAAATATTGTAATTGTAATTTTAATTGTAATTGTATGTAAAATGTTTGTCAAATTTTAATTGTGTTAATGTAAAATGATTGTAATTGTATATATGTAAAATTGTAATTGTAATGGTATATATGTAAAATTGTAAAATTGTAATTGTAATTGTAATTGTATATATGTAAAATTGTAATTGTAATGGTATATATGTAAAATTGTAATTGTAATGGTAATTGTAATTGTAATTGTAATTGTAATTGTAATGTAAAATGATTGTAATTGTATATATGTAAAATTGTAATTGTAATGGTATATATGTAAAATTGTAAAATTGTAATTGTAATTGTTTGTAAAATTCTAAAATTGTAATTGTAATTGTCATTGTCATTCTCTATAAAATTATAAAATTGTAATTATAATTTTAATTGTAATTGTACGTGGAATTGTAAAATTCTAATTCTAATTTTATTGTAATTGTATATAAAATATTTGTAAAATTTTAATTGTATTATTGTGAAATGATTTTATTAAAAGATTTAAATTTGTAAATTTGCAAAATTGTAAATAATTGTAAAATAATAAATCTAGAATAATATGAATTTTTGTAACATAATAAAGTTTAGAAAATAATGCAAATAAATTCATGTACTTTAGAATTATCAATATTTTATTATGATCTTACATACAAAAAAAAAACTTTATACGGTACACCATTATTTTCGAGATCGACATAATTGAAAATTATCAAGTGACATGATTTTTACATTAACACAATGCAAATTATAGGTTTCATATTTCTGTGGTGTGAGTTTAGATTTTTTGAGTTCGAAATCTCCACAGTGAGAATTTTTGTGTCTACGTTTTGGGTCTAGAACAAGACCCATCATCAGGACAAATCATGTTGAAAAGAGAGGAGGATAGATATCATAAATATACAAAGAGTGCATGATGAAGCCTGACCAACCATAAAGTAATCAATATTTTGAACAAATTCACCTATAAAAAAGTTAACAAATCATATTTTCATGTGTCTTATAATAACCCAAAAGTTAAAATATGAAATATAAATGTAACTACATTTGAAAGGTGCATTATTAAGTTTAAAATGTACATATAAATTAAATATATTATTACCGAGTTGGTGCACCCAATCCCTACATTTATCACATCCTCTTCAGCATGTGGGTAACGACCGGTTGCACCGTATTTCTCTCTGACTTGGTTAGTAACCCAACTGTTGGGGCATATTTTTGGCATATTTACTTTTAAATGACTAGGATAAGGCACACTTCTACCATTCAACCATCTGAATTCTTTCCTTTCACTATTGCATTTCATCCTTTTTTGTTCGTACAATGTGACCCACAGTTGTGTCGCTTCGGAATTGTAAAGAACGGATTTATTGATTGATACAATTTTTGCATTTGCTGATGAAATCAAATTGACATATAGTACATATGAGATCAAAATATACGTTATATCAAAGTTCAACATGAATATATACTTTGTGTAAATTTGAAAAATTATAAGTCGCTTACTCTTTATCAAGCGCATTTTTCCATTCGTTTGGAGTAGCTCCACTTATATTTTGTCTTCGTCCCTTTCATCGTCCCAAATCACCACACTTTCTCTATTGTTGATTTACTTGACGTACTTAGTGGCATAATAGAAATACTCATATGATATGTACCCCTCAGCCATAGATCCCTCAAGTTTTTCCCTTTGTCGAACAAAACCTTTCAATTTCTTTATGCACCTCTCTAAGAAGAACATCCAACGACAGGAAACCACCCCAAATAATTCAACCTCATCTAGTAGGTGGATTAGAAGATGAACTTGCAAGTCCATGAAACTTGTTGGTAGTTCCTTCTCAAGCATACAAATAATCTCAATTATCTCTTGACACCACCATGGAATTCTAGCCACATTAACCTCCTTTGACATGATCCAACATACAAATGTAGATAATTTAGATATGGCACGTCATAGGTCTTGGGGGACTTCATGTTTCACACACCCATGCACGAACAAAGGATAATTACATTGCAAAGTTATAAACATGTGCAATAATATACAAAATTAGTTATGTTTTATGATCCCTGCATGGGATAAAATTTATTAATATAAAAAATAACAAAATCATGCTTTTGACATTATACGTACTCTTAGAAGATTCAAATGGTCACGCAATTTCAACCCCGACAAATGGTCATCCATGGTCAAGCAGTGCCGTAGTGAATACCCGTATGAAGATGGCACCCTCACACTCATTATAACTTCCTTTGCCAAAGAGACATCATTTTTTTTTTAATCCATGGGACATCACCTTCTTTGAATTACCATGAATTAGAGGGACCAACGCCTGCCTCTGATCATGTACTTTCTAATCATCTTGGCCAATGTTTCTTTTTATTTTTTGAAGTAATAAGATCTTTCCTAAAAACCAATGTGTCATTTTGTTTCGATGATATGTGCCTCCATAAAGAATATTAAACATTTTTAAATATATGCATGGAATCTAATAAGTCGGTAATCTTAAGGTGATCCCAATATGGGATGTTATAAAAGATAGATTTCCTTTTCATCCCAATGGGAAATTTCTCAACATAGGTGTTGAAGAATTTTGGATCATCAAACATAGGCTCCCCATTTGAATCAAACATTTATATGAACTCCTTCTCCTTCTCTCTCTCATATGCTCTAAGTCATTCAGCTTGTGTAATTATTGGAGGCCTTTGGGTTCTCTCTCATTTACCATTGAAAGCATATGCTTCTCTTCTGTAAGGGTGTTCTTCTGGGAGGAATATCCTGGAGGAGTCACACACTGGATTTTGTAGGTCTTTGGACCATTTAGATTTCAGAGAAGGTCCACAACATTTACATCCAAAATACCCTTTTGTTACAAGACCTGCGAGATTATTGTATACAATTTATATGCATGGCACGTCAAATAATATCATGAAGATCAGAACAATTACAATGAATTAAATAACTAATATGTGAAAGAATATTTTTAAGTATATAAACAAATCAATAAACATGTAATTTACTAGAGAAAAATCCTAAGCCTAGATAATCATGTGTCGTGTAAGCACATATGCCATACAACATAAAACTCCTCTCTACTGAAATGGGTCTTGATACATCATATACATTTATCCCATCCCATATTTCCTTCAATTCATCTACTAGTGGTTTTATAGGTCAATTTGGGCATCATCCCCCATGACCTGGTCAAATTGGACATCATCCCCAGGACCAATGAATTAGGGTCTATCATCCCCTTATATTTCAATTGCTACATGCCCTAAGAGAAGAACATTCCATTCATGGCTTCTATTGTGATATTTCCAAGGTTTGAAGTATATGTTATATCACTTATTGACTCACCAACATAGTATATAAAGGGACTAACTACGTTGCAGTTCCAAATCCTCCATGCAAGGGTGCACTGCAGTGGACTTCCAAACACTCAAGGACACGTTGCTCATTTGGGAGTGAAATTATCATTGTTCCAAAATCTCCACATGGATAGTGCCTTCTAGAAGAGTCCATGTGTGTCAAACTTCGAATCCAAGTGTTCATCTAACACATCTGAA
This sequence comes from Pinus albicaulis, assembly GCA_034641835.2. NCBI lineage: Eukaryota > Viridiplantae > Streptophyta > Pinopsida > Pinales > Pinaceae > Pinus > Pinus albicaulis. The sequence goes on from CM076581.1 coordinate 281,776,887, forward strand.
CTTGGAAACATGTCTTGCCTATTATTAAAATGTCATTCATTGAGAAACTACCATCAGTTTCCCTATAAACTGAGCACTCCATGTAAGTGCTGGGGAAGGAATAAATTGTGAAAAGTTATGGTGTTGGATTCTCATTTGATAAGAGAATGAAAGTACTGATATGCAGTAGGTATGATGCTAGATGTGATGAGGCTAGAATGAAGCTAGAGAAGGTTGACAACAAATCGATCCATTAGTTGTAATCTTCCCCTTCTACTCATTAATAAATATTGTTGTTCATTTTCCCATACATATGTCTTCATTTTGTGTGTGATGGATTATTGAATGATGTATGTTTTTCATATCCAATTGATTTGATTTGAGTAAGATAAGTAGATATCGTGTATATTGCATGTTGTTTGTTGTATTATCACCCAAATATTTTCAAAACATCATTGTGTCAAGTTTTTTTTTGACCATGGGTCAAAATAGGGTCTGAATCTCATTTTTAGTTTGGTTAAGGGTAGGTCATAGTTTTTATAAGTTTAAAGGTCAGCATTTAAGTTCAAATAAAGTCCTTCTAGGTCCATTCCATGATCAAAGATTCATATTTTTCATTTAAGGGTCATTCAATTAAGTTTTGGGATAAATTTTTGCAATTAGCCAGGAATCCACCATTTCGTAGCGCCACTAGTTCAAAAAAGAGGAAATGCACTACGAAATCACTGCTACTTTCTTAGCGCAATAGGAAGCAAAAACTTTGTTTTCTCGTTTTGATTCGTCAACTTCCAAGGAGGTTTCTAAGAAACTCAAAACGAATTTAGGAAAATTGAAAGAGGTTTTTATTCTTAACATAACTAACTACAAAAACCTCTCTCAGTTTCCTCACATTCATTAGGAGGTGGGATAAATTTATAAATTAAAATTTGCTACGAAACTGCTATTACAAAATGTCATGTACATGACTGTTTAGTAGTCAAATTCAAGTTCATTTTTTGGCCAAATACAAAAGTATTTTGGAAACCTGAAATACATTTTTCTTCATCATAGAACCAGCTACATTAGCCTCTCTCACTTTTCTCATATGTGTTATCCTTTGGGAGATACAAGGTTTTCTTTGAAGCCTTATTTTCAGAAACAGAGTTTTCCTATTTTAAACATTTTTGTTAAAGGTAGTTTCTTGACAGCAAGAGATCTATTTCAAAAAACCAAGAGAGTTTGTTATTAAAAACATCATGACCTAAAAAAACCTCCTTTATTTTCTCAAAATACATCATGTAGTAGGAGATATAGGCTCTGTCCCAAGGCCTATGTTTCAAGAAAAAACAGGAAAAACCAATAGGCCAACCTATTGCAAATGAAGAAGGGACCTCAAGAAGACTGGAATAACTCTGTTTTTCAAGTGATATGATGAAATAAGGTTTATTTTCAGTTTTTGGCACATTCAAACTTTACATTTTTGAAAAAATTGGACAAAACAGCTCACTCAGCAGTTTCGTAGCGCACAGTGCAAAATCAGTGAAAAATGCTACGAAACTGTTGTAGCATGCTTTTTCACTCTCTCTGTTAAATTTTGGAAGGGAAAATATGTGTATGAAGACCTAAGATTTCTATGGAAGCTGTGCTAAGTGATAATGAAGATAAATTTGAAAATAAGAAACCAAAATTTTGAAGATAAATGGTTAAAAAGTCTGCGCTACGAAACTATGTTGTTTTCGTAGCGCGGGTTTGTTTTTTCTATTTTGGGAGTTTGAAGTTGATTTTGCACAGCTGGAACTCATGGATGATTTTGGGCATATTTTATTTCAGTTTCTTACAACAAATAGCTTCGAATTCATGGGTTCATGGTGGTTAAAGTGTCTCAAGAACACAAAAAAATCCTAAACCTAGAAAATAGGGGACAGTTTCCTAGTTTGCAGGAGATCAGCATTAAGGACATTAAGTGCTAGAGCTTATGATTTGGATTTGACCTTATGGAAATATAGGTGGAAAATGATCTAATCTAGCTTAGATAAGGTTGTTATAAGTAGAGTTAATGAGTTTGAGTCCTATTTGTATTAGGACTATTCTCTAGGTTTGCAGTTGTCATTTTGTAATAAATACCATGTTTTATCGTTAGAATAGGTGTCGAAGCATAGGAATTCGATGTATCTAGTTGTGGATAAGCTTATCTTATGATGTAAATGATCTATAAGAGATCAAGGGATTGGAAATTTGTTAGCAAAAAGACTTTGTTTTATGTAAGTGATTGTTTTCAGCCTAATAGAGAATTTCTACTTTGACAACTCAAGATTCATAAGGAGTTCTTGTATGTTCTTGTTCTAATGGTATCTTTCCAATATTCTATTGTAGTGGTGTTTTCTTATGTTACTCATAATTCATCAATGATGCTCTGACTTCCTTCATAAACAATCTGATTGTGTGTTTCATTGTTCTACATGTTTATTCCTTGACTTGAACTCTAATATGCCTTGACTTCCATGCTAGGTAGATTATCTTAGTTTTGTTGAAGATATCATGACTCCATAAGCCCAATGTATAATTTCTAATCTGATTTACAACCAGTTTACATAATATATCTATTTTTATCTCATATAGAGTTATCCATCTACATATTTATCAAAAATCATAAACCCTTGAGAAAGCCCTCTTAGGTTGAGGAGGCTAAGCCTCAACCAAAAGATTGGTTTGAAATAGTTGCACAAGATTGGTTTGATGAGAAACCTATCAGGTCTGATTTTGTGATAACATTTTGGTGCGTTTTCTGGGAGTCTGAAGATTATACTTTACCGAGATTTTGAATCTGAACTTCTGAAGGTAGCAGGAGCTTAGGAAAAATTTCAAGGTTGCATCTACCTTGGCGAATCCACACATCAAATAATCAATTGGAAGGTGACTCCACTATTTGAAGATTAGTAGCTTGATGAAGTTTTAGAATGAGTTCCACTGCAAGAATAAATGCCAGGTATGGCCCTATGAATCGGTCTCATGTCCCTAGTTTTTCAAATCCTATGCGAAAGGTTGAATGGTTAACTAATATTCCTATATTCAAAGATGAAAAGAAAGACAATGTTGCTCTTCATTTGGTTAGATTTCATATGCATGTAAATGGACTTAAGGTTCATTACCCTAAATATTGTCTTATGAAGATGTTTATGGGCACATTAGAAGGAAAATCATGGTCTTGGTACGAAAGCTTGCCAAATGTTTCAATATATTCTCTTGCTGATTTCCATGTTGCATTTTATGAGATGTATGAAGAGTGTCATCCCTCCTTATTGTTGGTCAAATACTATTGTAAAAATTGTGTGAGTTTTATTGAATATTTGGAGAATTGTTATGAAGATGATGATTTCATGGATGAGGAAATTTTAGAAGCTCTTCATGATAATCCCTTTCATCACCAAGAAGAAAGGATAGCCTCTTCCTTGGATGAAAATGAAACCCAGCAGGAGTTTATTTATGAAAATTATGATACATCTTCTGAGTCTGATGAAAAGTTGCAGCAGACTGGTCAGTCTTTTGATCATCAAGAGTATGAGAATCATTTCAAACAGCAAGAGGAAATATTGGAAAATTCTTGCTACAATCTTAAGGTACAAGAAAAAGTTGATTCTTCATGTCATTTCTTATATCAGTCTATATCAAATGATGATTACATTAATGAAGAAGTGGGTGAAAATGTTTCTTTATCCTTGTCTTCTAATCTGAAATCATTTGAGTACAAGTCAGAAGATAAGATTCAGTTTGTGGATGAAGTTGCAGAGAACATTAAAAAGGAAATTCAAGTTTCAAAATATAAAATTCAATCTCACAGTATTGATGATCAAGATCAGTCTTTTCAAATGATTTTAATGCCAGAACACAAAGAGGGGGTGTTGCTACCTTTCTTCTTAGAGATTGAGGAAGAATACATAGTTTTTGTAAATTAGTTTGAAAGCACACAACTGAAGCCTTATGTGGTTGATAAAAGCATGGATGAGTTGTCCAAAGTTACAGAATGTCATGAGAAGCATCAAACATATCATGTATTCTTTGATCCTATAGTTGAATACATGGAAGAGTTCTATAGTCTATATTTTCAGTCATATTTTCATTTTGAAGATCAGTTACATCTCATGTTGCCTTGGTCATTTCAGTATCATGTTTACTTTTGTTTCAAGCACAGTCAAGAGATTCAAGTGTCAGATTAGATCAATGACTGGCTTCATTGGAAGTTTCATATTCCTTGAGTTACAAATGGAGATTGCAGCTGATAGGGTAGGTACAGATTTGGTTCTTCTGCAGTGATCATCAAGCTTGAGCCCGAGGTGAAGGCCATTAGAGCTTGAGGAGAAATCTTGGAAATTTCAAAGTTTTTATGTTTTGGTCAAGAAAAATGGATAGCAGAATTGGAACTACTGGTTCTTAGTGTACCACAAGGGCACACTATCCCAAGTGGAGCCACTTTTATCACCCAAATATTTTCAAAACATCATTGTGTCAAGTTTTTTTTTATCATGGGACAAAATAGGGTCTTAAAGTTATTTTTAGTTTGGTTAAGGGTAGGTCATAGTTTTTTATAAGTTTAAAGGTCATCATTTAAGTTCAAATAAATTCCTTCTAGGTCCATTCCATGATCAAAGATTCATATTTTTCATTTAAGGGTCATTCAATTAATTTTTGGGCTAAATTTTTGCAATTAGCTAGGAATCCACCGTTTTTTAGCACCGCTAGTTCAAAAAAGGGGAAATGTGCTACGAAAGCGCTGCTACTTTCGTAGCGCAATAGGAAGAAAAAACTATGTTTTCTGGTTTTGAGTAGTATACTTCCAAGGAGGTTTCTGAGCAACTAAAAATGAATTTAGGAAAAATGAAAGAGGCTTTTCTTCCTAACAGACCTAACTACAAAAAAATCTCTCCATTTCCTCAAATTAATTAGGAGCTGGGAGAAATTGATAAATTAAAATGCACTACGAAACTGCTGTTACGAAATGTCATGTACATGACTGTTTAGCAGTCAACTTCAAGTTCCTTTTCTGGCCAAATAAAAAAGTATTTTGGAAACATGAAAGAGGTTTTTCTTCATCACAGAACCAATACCCTCTCTCAATTTTCTCATATGTGTTATCATTTGGGAGATACAAGGCTTTATTTGAAGCCCTATTTTCAGAAATAGAGTTTTCCTGTTTTACACATTTTGGTCAAAGGAAGTTTCTAGACAGTAGGAGATGTATTTCCAAAAAACAAGAGATTTTTTTATTAAAGACATCATGACCTACAAAAATCTCCTTCAGTTTCTCAAAATACATCATGGAGTAGGAGATACAGGCTCTGTCCCAAGACCTATTGTTCAAGAAAAAAACAGGAAAAACCAATAGGCCAACCTATTGCAAATGAAGAAGGGACCTCAAGAAAATTGGAATAACTCTATTTTTCAAGTGATATGATGAAATAAGGTTTATTTCAGTTTTTGGCACATTCACACTTTATATTTTGTAAAAAATAGGACAAAACTGCTGACTCAGCAGTTTCGTAGCGCACAGAGTGCAAAATCAGTGAAAAGCACTATCAAACTGCTATAGCATGCTTTTTCACTCTCTCTCTTAAATTTTGGAAGGGAAAATAAGTGTATGAAGACCTGAAATTGCTAGGGAAGCTGTGCTAAGTGATAATGAAGATAAATATGAAAATAAAAAACCAAAATTTTTAAGATAAATGGTTAAAAATTCTACGCTACAAAAAGCGCTACAAAACTGTGTTGTTTTCGTAGCGTAGGTTTATTTTTGCTATTATGGGAGTTTGAAGTTGATTTTGCATAGTTGGAACTCATGGATGATTTTGGGCATATGTTATTTCAGTTCCTGACAGAAAATAGCTTCAAATTCATGGGTTCATGGTGGTTAAAGTGTCTCAAGAACACAAAAAAATCCTAAACCTAGAAAACAAGGGACAATTTCCTAGTTTGCAAGAGATCAGCATTGAGGACATTAAGTGTTGGAGCTTATCATTTGGATTCGACCTTATGGAGATATAGGTGGAAAATGATGTAATCTATCTTAGATAAGGTTTTTATAAGTAGATTTAATGAGTTTGAGTCCTATTTGTATTAGGACTATTCTCTAGGTTTGAAACTGTCATTTTGTAATAAATACCATGTTTTATGGTTATAATAGGTGTCAAAGCATAGGAATTCGATGTATCTAGTTGTGGATAAGCTTATATTATGATGTAAATGATCTATAAAAGATCAAGGGGTTGGACATTTGTTAGCAAAAAGACTCTGTTTTATGTAACTGTTTTCAGCCTAATAGAGAATTTCTACTTTGACAACTCAAGATTCATAAGGAGTTATTGTATGTTCTTGTTCTAATGGCATCTTTCCAATACTATATTGTAGTGGTGTTTTCTTATGTTACTCAGAATTCATCAATGATGCTCTGACTTCCTTCATAAACAAGCTGACTGTGTGTTTCACTGTTCTACATGTTTATTCCTTGACTTGAACTCTGATATTCCTTAACTTCCATGCTAGGTAGATTATCTTAGTTTTGTTGAAGCTATCATGACTCCATAAGCCTAATGTATACTTGCTAATGTGATTTACAATCATTTTACATAATTTATCTATTTTTATCTCATATAGAGTTAGCCATCTACATATTTATCAAAAATCATAAACCCTTGAGAGAGCCCTCTCAGGTTGAGGAGGCTAAGCCTCAACAAAAAGATTGGTTTGAAATAGTTGCACAATATTGGTTTGATGAGTAGCCTATCAGGTCTGATTTTGTGATAACATGTTGTTCTCTCTTTGTTTTTGCAGGAATCGATCTGACGATTTGAGTTGGATTGAGAGTGATGGCAACAGCGACAGAAGGAGAAGGAGAAGCGATTGAATCACAAGTAGGCTCCTTTACTATTTTGTATATCTACTTGTTTTATAGAATGTGATAGTAATTCCTTCCTCTACTGTTCTAAGTGACTAGCACCACACTTAGGTAATTTTTTCTATTCATAGATCACAATTCTGCATAACAAATTGGTGACTCCGCTGGGGAGTATCCTATCATTCCTAGTGTTTTTTCCTCTTCTTATCCTAATAAGTAGCTTCTACTCTCAAATATTAGACATTTGAATGAAATAATTGCATTAGAAGTGTGCATGATGCTTGGTTTTTTAATCCCTATTGTGCCCAACGCACTTTTGGTCAAGACATAGTTCACTGCAGTGCATTGTCTCCCACTCAGGGGTGCTCTACAATGCACTGTCTCCCCTTAGAGACTGTGTTGGCCCCTCATCCAACCGAATTCCATCTAAATTTGTCATTGATATCATTCTCAACCACTTGCTTTTTTTATTCTCAAATTTCAGATACCTCTTAGAGACCAGTAAACTTTCATGATTCTTCCTCCTTTGAAAAGTAAATTTGTTCAATGTCTCTTTAGTGTTTTTATTTAACATTGGCAAATCAAATTCAAATTATTTCATTTCTACATTAAGTAAATTTTTTTTTGAAAAGGAAATTTTTGTTTCACTCCTCGTTTCATGTAGGAAAATTTTAGTTCCATTCTTCATTTTCTTAAAAGATAAATTGTTTTTTTATTCCTCATTTATCAAAGAATAAAACATGTGTTTTATTGATTGATGCATATAGTTTCATTTCTTGCATTCACATTAAAAGAGATGAAAAGAAAAACATGTATGTGCATATAGTGAATTGTGTGTGTTGCATAGGAACAAGTTAGGAAAGTTGCATTTTAGTTTGTGCTCTTTGTTGTTTTCTCAAAAATTGATTGCTCTTTCCCTTAGTAACTAGGATTTTCATTGAAAAATATAAATTGAAAAGTTTGTTTATGATTTAGTTTGCATTTTTAGGAATTTCCATTATATCACGTAGTGAACCTCAAAGACTTTTTTTTTTTATAAATATCAACTTAAAATTTACTTGAATTTACCTAAGAAAGCATTGGAACATTAACGATAACATTTCGAAGGTGTAGGCTAGAGACGTGTTCTAGCGTCGTAAAACATAGCAGTTGTTGCCAACTTGTCTACGATACATTTCGAGTGTGATACCTTAATCCACGTACGTAAGTATATCGGAGCTCATCCATGTACCTTCGGGTATATAGGGCGATGTTCTAGTACGAAAAGTATAAGGGGGTTCTCTCACTATGCGATTTCTCATTAGATAGCACTATTACGGACTTGGGCCTCCACGTACCTTCGGGTATATTTTGGAAGACAAAATTAGGTTGTTATCCATCCATAGGTAACTGAGTCGATCACCTTGTAACTTGTGATACATCGAACACAACATTTTCGGAGATTGGTTTCCCGTACTTCTTGGTTCGCGAGGAGGTATTCTGCAGTTCATAATTACTTGGTAAACCTTTTTCCTAAAATTACCCTTTTTTTGTTTATTTTTTTTCTATCACAAAATAAAGCATTCATCGTCGAAGAAGAACATCCTTTTCCCCGGTGTTCGCATAGAATAGCACTTAAACCACCTTTACCATCGGAAGCCATTTCTAGTTAGCAAAGACGACATCGTTCTATCAAAACTAGTACTATCAGTACCTCTGGTGCGACATCATACTCACATATACTAGAGTCATCTCGAGTTTTTTCTACAAATCTTGATTCATCTACTGTTGTTGAGACAGAGTCCTTACAGCTACATATGGTCACAATCCATCCAATGAGTGAGACCATACCTCCTGAACCCAACGTTTTTCAATTGGAAGTTGATCCAAATCCTGTCATTCTTTTACCAGAACATCTGAATCCCAAAGTCGAACAACTGGAAGTTGTTCCTATATCGGTCTTCCCATAATTGATTGTAGCCATTGAGTCTCCCATATCACATAGTCAACCACCTAAAATATACTTCGAGCCTGACAGCAAAATCCTTCCACCTGATTTGATTTCGATTGAAGAAATACCACAAGATGAAACACCTTCCACTCCAACCCATTTTGGATCAGAGATTTATCTTTATGAGACATTTCCTCAATCACCTCACACTACTTTCTTTGATCATGTGTCAATTCGAGCTCCTGTAAATCCTATAAGGCATACATTGGGTCGTATGACCATGGTTGAGACAATATCTTCATTTGTACCATATATTCTAATTGCAACAACACCTACTCTTGCTAACCCGTCGATGTTCACCACATCACCAAAGTCACATTTATATGGTGGCCCTTTCATCCCACCTAGTTACCAATATTTAACTGGGACCTTTTATGGTGCATCCTCAAACCCATGGACTTCACCATTTTCATCATTTGGTATTCTATCTGGTACATCTCTAATGATTATTGAACGCCTTAATCCTCTATATACATCTTCAGGCCAGTATCAATCTAGTCCATCTGGGTATATTCCATCAAGTATGATTTCAACTAGACTCCTAGCCTCTGGAGAAAAATATATTCCATCGAATTTTACTCCTCATTTGGGGAGGAAACCTATGGTCACCCATTTTTACAGTGCTCAATTGTTATATGGTCATCCTAATGTCAGAATGATTTTTTGTTAGTGGCAACCCACTCTACCCATCCAACTATAAACGATTGTACAATCATATCAACCGGTTCAACCTATTGCACCCACATCTACTCCAATTGTTAATACATATTTACCCCTATTACAAACTCAAGTTGTTTTATCTCAACCAGCTCAGATAGATCCTTCAACCCAATACCCTCAAGTTTTGGGCCCTCAGACACCAACTCCTTCAATTAGTTTACAACAACCACCTGTATCCGGAATCATTTATTCACAAGCTGGATTACCATATTATGGGATGTCACAACCACAATCGGGTTTCACCTATTCACAACCAAATCCAAGCTATTCAAGTTTGTTTTATAATCTTGGTGGACAGACACCTTGGTAAACACAAGCGCAAATTCACCAACCCTCATTACAACAACAGGTAGATTACCCAGGTTTTGGTCAACATAATATTCATGTGTTTTCTTATCAAACCAACCCCTATCTAGGTTACCAGCAAAAAATTCCTTATGCTGGTGCTCAAAGACCTATTTCCCAAGAAATTCCATCATACCCTGGCTATGCTCAACTCGACTTAAACCGATAGTTGCCTTTTGTTGCAACTTTAGAGTTACCAGATTTAAACCATCTTACATATGATCCAATCAATTATGCTCCTTGTTGGTTGGTGATACCTCATAAATTGCCCTCGGATATTCATAAGTTCAATGGAAACCCTAGGGAAGACTCATCGATGCATGTTATGACTTATCATTTGTGGTGTTCATCTAACTCCCTAAATGATGACTCCATTTGACTGTGTCTTTTCTAGCATACGCTCATTGGTCCAACTGCAAAATGGTACATTGAGTTACCAAGAGCTTCTTTTGATAATTTCACTTTCCTAGCTACTGTATTTTTTACCCACTTCAAGTTACCCATATGATATGAAGCTAGAACGAAACTCTTGACCAATTTTAAACAGACTAATGCTACTCAAATTTCTAATCATATTCATGAGTGGTGTAGTCGTCGTAGAATGGTCAAGACATTTGTTCCTAATCAGCTCCTTGCTGAGTGGTTGATTAAGTCCCTGTTACCATCTATAATCGAGGATGTGGATAAGGGTGGTGTCATCACTGAAGAGCAGGTCATTTCTCATGCCCAGTACTTATATTTGATATATACTTAGTCTGGCATGCTCTACGAGAAAATTCCTAATGCGTCATGATTTAATGTTCCTCCTCCATCTAAGTAATATCATGCTAGAGATGGCATGATCAGTACTGCAAGCAAACATCACTCTACTCCATCTGACCCTGCACTTTCTTTCGAAATCCATGATGTCTCATCTGACAAGGGAAAAAGTGACAAGCAACCAGAAGTAAGAAAAAGGGTATAAAAGAAAAAGAAAACTTCTACCCCGCAGGAAAGATCATCTGATCAATCATCTAGAAATCAGAAACCTTGTTACCCTTGCATAATCTGTAATGAGGAGAACTTTTTTAGAGACTGTCCCTACCATGCCAAAGTCTCAAAATTGATTAATACCTCGCATGCATCCGTTGTGTTGACAGATCCATTTCTGAATCCATACACAAATTTGGTTGCTACGGATTCAGCTTCTAGTTCCCAGGTTTTTATGCTATCTGTCGTAAAACCAACAACTGATGTTTTGGTGTCAACGCGAAATAAATATTACGGTAGTTAGGAAACTGATCAACCTACTACCTCAACCATGAATCCATCTACAGAATCGATACCGCCAACTATTATTCCTAAATTGATAATAAAGCCACCAAAGGGAGTCGTCCATAAATCGACGTTCAATCCTTGAGCCCAAGCTACTCAAAATTAAAATATATTTGGGTATTTGTCTCAATCCCCTTCATCTATGTCGACGCTTGAGGTACTTCAAAATTTTCCCTCCCAGAAGAAGGATTTTTTTTTGGCAATTGGCGGAATCGATCTTACAGATTCCAATCTTGAGTCTTTAACCATACGGGCTATGTGCCACAATTACCAACATAATTGGCATTCTCCATAAAATTAAATGTTCTCAATCACCTCGTTCATCATACTATTATTGATGAGGGAGAATATACATGCATTATGTCTCTAAAGTGTTGTAAATCACTTGGTTCGCCGCGCTTGTCTCAATCTCCAATGACGTTGAACTCTTTGACGGTCGTACATATAAGCCTTGTGGTATTATTAATAACTTTCATGTTGAACTAGGGGGGGGAATGTAACTGTTGAATTTGAGGTCGTTGACAGACCCCTTGACTACAACATCTTACTCGTAAGGCCATGGGTATATGCTATGACTATGATTGTCTATAACTATTTTAGAATGATCGCCTTTCCTCATAAATGTGTAATCACAGTCATAAATCAACTCTCCTTCTTTTCCTCCAATTCCCAGGTAACTAGAAATGTAGACTCTTACTTTAGAACATTGGTGTAGGATTCTTAAAGGATCCCTCCCTAATGGGAACCTTTGCATTACCACCACCTGCGACTTCAGCAGAAATTGCAAGCATAGAGACCTACTACATGATATCTTCCACTCCATCTAGCCTAAGGGAGATTACGGGTGATTCTGAAGTTGTTACGTTGGATGAATTTATGCCGCCAAGCCCCATTGAGCTGGCATAGAAATCAATCTACATGGCTTGGGTGGTGAATCTGAAATCATCGTCGCTGGTCATTTGGGTAGATCGTTCATTAGATTTTGGTACTCCATCTGATCCTTTTTCATCCACTTTCTTGACTGATGAGAGAATTGTGGAATCCATGATGCCAGAAGGAGACCATGGTAAGATCATCATCATCATTCCCAGCTTCAAGATTACGAAGAAGATAATATTATTAAACTATATCACCCATCGATCAAAAACTTCTTTTCAAATTCTTTCCCTATTAATGCAATCAAATCTGAGTGAAATTTATCAAATATTGAAGAAACCATTTCTATCGATATTTCGACCAAACCTGGCGTGGTATAAAACATTCATGTTAGCATCTATTGTTCTCCATCAAAACTTGAAACTTATCTTTCTCCCTTTCGTGAATTTAGAGATATCTTTGCCTAGTCTTATGAGGAAATTCCAGGTATAGACACTAGTATTGTTGAACACTCCATTAAAATGTACCTTGATGTCAAACCGGTGCGTCAACGCCTTTGTCTTGTTCATCTGAAGAAGGTTGTTGCCATTAAAGAAGAATTTGAAACTGGTTTCACTTACCATGTTCCGCTAACTGATTGGGTTTCTAATATTGTTTCTATCATGAAGAAACAAGGGAAAATTAGAGTGTGTGTCAATTATTGGGATGTCAATCATTCTTGTCCAAAAGACAACTCTCCTACTCCCTTTATTGACTAGATTATTGATGATTGTGTTGGATGTGAAATATTTTCATTCATGGATGGAGTTTTTGGTTACACTCAAATCAATATCTACCCATAGGATCAATATAACACAACATTCATCTGTCCCTAGGGCACATTTACTTATAGCAAACTCCCATTTGGTTTAAAGAACGCTAGGGAAAATTTTCAGAGAGCAATGGATTATGCTTTCAATGACATCAAGCACATTGTTCAACCTTATCTAGATGATTTAACTGCACATTCACGAAACCGGATTGATCACCCGATGCACTTGACAGCTATATTTTTACGCTGCAGATACTACAAAATACGCCTCAATCCACACAAATGTGTGTTTTGTGTTGGTTCTGGTTGTTTTATAGGATTTTTCATCTCAAAAGAAGGAATTCGAATCGACCCATTGAAGGTCTAGGTTATTCTTGATTTGCCTTCGCCCTCAAATTTACTTCAGTTACAGAAACTTCAAAGGAGGGCTAACTTCCTAAGGAGGTTCATACCCAACTACACCGAAATGGCTAAAGGATTTACTCGGCTCTTGAGAAAGGGGATTCCCTCCCAAGGTTGTGCAAGATTCTTTTGATGATGTAAAGGATACACTTATCCGAGCGTCATTAATGTATCCCCCCAACTATCAAAGTGATTATTTCTTATATATCGTCACAACTGAAACAACCATTTCTATGGTATTGGTCCAAGAAAAATACAGGATAGAACATTCGATATATTATTTGAGTCATAATCTCAATGATACGGAAGTGAAGTACTCATACGTCAAAAATCTTGCCTTGGCGCCTGTTCAAGTTGTCCAAATATTTTGCCATTATATCATGTTCCAGAAGTCCATTATCATTTCAGATTGCAACCCCATGACTTACATTCTCTCACGTCAATTTCTGGGAGGAAAATACTCAAAATGGATTGTCATTTTGTAGGATTTTGATTTGGAATTCATCAAATCCAAGTCAAAGAAGTATTTAGTTTTGGCTGAGCTTCTCTGCGACCTTACCTTTGATAATACTTCTACTACATCATAACCATCAATTCTTGATAAGTCTTTGTTTCTGATCAGATCATTTGATCCTTGATATGGGATTTTTATCATTTATCTCAAAACCCGGAATTTTCAGCATGATACCTCCCTCTCTCAACAACAATGTATTTGATACCAAGCCAACGATTATCTGATCGTCAGTGATACACTTTATCATCGTGGTGTCGACGCGATTTTAAGGAGGTGCCTCACTCATGAGGAGGTTGAAAAGGTTTTAAATGAATTTCATGTTGGGGCTTGTGGTGGACACTTGTCTGGATATGCTACCACACAGAAGATACTCCGTGCGGGTTAATTTTAGCCTATATTTCACGACTGCATCCTCATGGAATTTGTCATGCGTGCCAAATATTTGATCATAAAATCCACAAACTGCCAGCGTTGATGCATCCTGTTATCTTTGTGGGACCATTTGCAAAATGGGGCATTGATTTCATGACCTGTAACACTCGTTCTTCTGGGGGGCATGGTTATATTATTGTCGTAGTAGACTACTTTACCAAGTGGGCTGAAGCGATGACTACATTTAATAACAACAAACAAACAACTTCATTGTTCTTTTTTAATCATGTCCTCTCATGATTTGGTGTTCCACAGGCTATAGTCACAGATCATGGTAAGAATTTTCATAATCACATGATGAATGAGTTGACTGCCAAGTTAGGACTATCACATGATAGTTATACTCCTTATTATCCACAATCAAATGGACAAGTTGAGGCTATTAACAATATTATTAAACAAATGCTTCACCTAATGATAGGATTACATAAACGAAACTGAGATTTTATCATGCACTCGTCTTTGTGGGCATACCAAACCCAGTGAGAAATGCAACTGGATTTACGCCCTTTCAATTGGTGTATGGTCTGGAGGCTATCTTGCCTATGCAATGTGAAACATCGTCATTAAAACTCGCCATTGAATTATTACCTAACACCTCATATGAAGAATCTCATCTTTTTAACCTCATCCATCTAAATGAAACGCCTCGTGAAGCCGAATTGGCCAATGAGGCATATAAGAGACGTATAAAGGCTAAATATGATAAGCATGTCCAACCTCGCATCTTCTCAGAGGGTGACCTGGTCCTTCTTTATGATCAGAAAGCTGATGTAATAGGTACAGGTAAATTTGAGCCATTATGCCATGGCCCCTATATTTTCAAAAGAGTTCTTGCTAATGGCACCTACGAGTTGGTAGATTATGATGGAATTCCATTGGCGCAGCCCTGAAATGGGTTCTCTCTCAAACGTCACTATGGTTAAACATGAGCGTAGTAAACTGTTGTATTATATTGTATATATGATGTTGATTTGCAATTACTATCTTAGTTTGTTTTTCTAAATTTTTCTTGAAGTTAGTGATCCGCTTTACATTTCATCGCAGATATCTGAATCTTTGGAACCATTCGTTGGGTATGCTGATGGTGCTAGTCATAGCACGCAGAATCTATGCAATATTTCCAATTTTTCATAAGATAATTGGAATATTAGAGTTCTTGATTTTGCTAATTATTTAAGTAAATACGAGGGTGGAGGGACCCACAAACCCCATATATGAATAAAATCCACTTTTGATGTGTGTATGTGGATATTTTAGATCTAGATCTACATTATGGAGTAGTGGAGCAGCTTCTTAAATGTAGAAGGAGTGGAGATCATGGGTCATTACTGTAAAATCATGGAGATATTGGAGGAGGTAAACTAAGATAATAGTGCATTCAAAGTATGATCATAAGCACTTATGATGAGATAGTGGAGGAAGTGGTGCATCTAAAGCACACATCATGGAGAGAGTGGGAATTAAATGCAGACATGATGGAGATCATGGAGAGACAATTCAGTATTCATGGAGGCTAGTGGCCACATAGGTAGCGCAGTTATGAGGAGGTCCTAAGCTATGGAAGGCTCATAATCTATATAATGAATATGAAGGCACAATAGAAGGCAGGTTTTAGATTATTATTTCTGATCTGTTTAGATCTATATTTTTCAGTTGAAATTTCTATGCACGCTTATGTTATTTAACTAATTCTACAGTGATGTTTAGCACAGGGTGTTTTCGAGCGGAAATCCCACCCTTACCCATGGGGGACTTCGAGTGCCTACTATGGGAAGGTTTCTATTGAGCTACATTCCTCATCAGGAATTGGTGTCATCTTCAGGAGGTTGTTTCCTGCATTCCAGCTAGGAAACCAGTGGAGGATTCATCCTTTCACTTTTTCTTCATGTTTATCCTTTTAGAAGAAGCAGATCTATATCCTTCATTCAGAAATTGTATTTTACCTCCATGCAGCAGCATTCCCCTCAAGGATTGCGCAGTTCAATCTTGTAGATATATTGGAGGAAGAAATTTTTCAGCATTTCAGCAGGAAATCCTATGAGGGACCATCTCCTCACTTTGGTTTCATTGTTTCCATCATTTTGGAGCTAATTTGACATATCTAGCAGCAGGCTTGAGCCTCTCCCTCCTTGACAATGCAGTTTATGAAGCTGTTGAATATTCAGCAACCACATTCGGTGGAGGAGGAAAGAGCAGCTAGATCTTGAGCTTTTAGCCCAAGGATCTAGTGAAGGGAGTGGCCCTTCTTGCATAGATTTGATTGCACATCATTGCAGCCATCATATCTTCAGTGCATGCAGCAAATCTACATACCTAGCAGCTACATAGTGCAAGCCTTAAGAGGGTGATTTTATAATATTGATAGATCTGGAAAATCATTTATGGGTTATCTTGGGTATCCATCATAGAGCTCAGATCTAAAGTTTTAGCATCATCGGAGCTCCCAAATTTCCTAGATCTAACTTTCTATTTTATAACAGTTGTTGTCTCGGCATTTTCTAGCAGGGACGGCATAATTTTCCATCCAACAGTCTAGCAGTTACGCAGTCCCCCTTGTGGGATCATTTTAGGGTCATTCTAGGCCATCTCTTTTGTTTGAGTGTCTCATATTTTGAGCACTGTTGTACTTGTTTATCCACCTTCTATTTAATAAAATTGCTTAGCTATTTTTGTGTATTTTATGGTGTATTCAGATTTATTGTTTAATTTTTTGTAATACATCTATTGTTTTTTTGTATTACTATATTCTCCCTTTTGGGATATTACAGTGGTATCAGAGCATGATCTTTGGCTCAACTTGTGGACACTTCATCTTTTGCATCAAAAGAAGAAGCAGATAGTATAGATCTATCACGAAGGAGGATTACAATTTTTACACTCTTCTCTTTAGATATCCATGCAATATCTCTCCAAGGAGGTTAATAAAATGATGAGAGAAAGGAAAAAGGAGGATCTAAGAAGAATATTTGATGAGGAAGGTCACAGCACTTCTTATCAGCAGAAGAAGCAACCAAAGAAGAAAATAACTTCACATTATTCTACTAGATCCCCTTTCTTTGAGAAGGAAGGTGAATGGTATGAATATGAAGGAGACTTAGGGCATGAGACCCTAAGAAAATATCTATCTAAGTAAAATTCACAACATAGAGCTCTCAAGGATAATCTAACTCTCCAACAGTTTTTGCAACTCGAAGAAGAGAGGAGATCCAGAAGCAGAAATAGAAGAAAGAGGCATAGATTCTTCTTGCCTACATTTGATGGATCTTCCACAAGCACATTGAGGGATTGGAGGGAAGAGTTAAAAAAAATCTTTTTGCAATATCCTATAGCAGAAAGAGAGGCTGTGGAGATTGCAGTGCTGCACCTTGCAGGTGAAGCAGAAGATTGGTGGTTTAGTCACTTGTCACACATGAAAATGTTTGCTTATGCAGATTTCATTAAGAGATTGAAGAAGAAGTTTGGTAGAAAGAGACCATAGATATCTCACATAGTGACATCTCCCATCATTGAGGAGATAGTACATGAATATCTAAAGGAATATATCCTCATTATCACTCTAGAGGAGGAACCTCTACCACCACCATTAGCTGCAACAGTACTTGCATGAGGAGGAAAAGTACTTGCATCTTTTCAAGATGGTCTTAAGCTCTTGATATTTTGAGCTCCATGCATGATTCATTATATGCATGAGGAGGAGGAAGCAAATACCAGTGCTCATATGGTTAAATAAATTTAACCACCATCATTACCAGTAGTTGGAGAGGCTTTGCACTAGTTGGAGGAACTCATGTAGATGTGCAATATGTTCAGGAGATTCATCTTATCCAAGGTTTTCACATACTTTCATCTCATAATATTTCAGTATCTCATATTGATATTTGTGAGACCATTCCATCAGGGAAAGTGCATAACCAAGGATAGAGCACCTTGTTGATTTGGAGAATCAAATTATCACTGCATAGAGGACCCTTGATTTGATCAAGGAGAATATGTATTGCTATCCCAGTTTTTCATGGTTGAGCTACACCCAACACTTTGTGTTGAAGTGTGGAGTTCCAGAATATGGGAGGAGCACAGTCCTATTCAGTACATTTCCAAACCATGAGTTTAGCATTGTATATGTCCATGAGACATCACATGTATCACCATGCAGAACTACAACATTGTCACTTAGAAACAATGATGATGAAAGGGCCCCATTATTCTTGGAGCATTCTGAAGCTAGCTTCACTCATGAAACACTAGAGGGGCAGATGATAGAGTGTAGACATCTTGTGATGGTGAGCATTCCCCATTATCAAGATGAAGTTTCTTTGATGAGAATTTCACATCTCAAAGAGGAGATTCTAACTGCAGCATGTATGGAGCCTTATGGGTTTCAATGGCCCAATGATGAGAGGATCTCATGGAGAGAAAATATATTCAGATGGAGGAGATTTGTATTCTACAATGGGAGGATACCAAGATTGAGCTTGGCATGATTCATTATCCACATTGGGATGAATGGATCTGGATGAGGAGCAGGAGGTTTCCTACTTTCATGTAGATCTATGATATCAGGCAGCAAGAAGCATGGTTGCGCTGGTTACTTTTGGGTGAGTATGGATACTACCTAATATCTCACATTTCCAGGATCCATGCCATGTATATCACTGATGACATGTAGCAACAAGAGGCATGGTTGCGCTAGTTTTTGATGAGAGAGTTTGGAAATCTCATGATATATCTTATGTCCTTGTATTTGATTTTGTTTGGGATATGTCTCATGTCTTTACATGTATTTCTATTTGGGATATATCCCATGTTCATGTATGTATTTGGGTTTGGGACAAACCATGACTCTCACATGATGTGGCAGAAGGGAGCTTGTTTGTATTTTTATGATGAGACATTCCACATGTCCATTAGTGTGTTGTTGCTCCATGACTTGCATCATGATGATGTAAGGAAGCAACAAGAATCATTGTTGGTTTGGTTACTCTTGGGAGATTATAGGCTGATTTCTTCCCATACATTGCATGATGATAACAGAGGATGGAAACAAGAGGCCTTACAGCATTGGCTTATGTTTGGGGATTATGGTCATTGTACTTGGTATAATGATTATGTGATGGGGCAGCAAGATTCCTTACTACGGTGGCTTCTCTTGAGAGAATATGACCACTACATTTGGTACAATGATGATGTGGTGTGGCAGAAAGAGGCATTTCTACAGTGGCTTCTATTGAGAGAGTATGGCTCTCACATTTATATTTATGCATATTTGGCATGGCAGCAAGAAGCATTGTTGCGGTGGCTTCTTTTGAGAGAGTATGGCTCTCTTACTTGTTTTCATGATGATCTAGCATGGAAACAAAAGGCTTTGTTGTGGTGGTTGTTATTAGGATAATATGGTTTGACATTTTTCATGTTCATCCATATGTCTCTACTTCTTGTTTTTCAATATGTTTATGTTATGTTTGGATCCTACATCTCCAACGGGGCTAATGATGTGAGCATTGATAGATGCAATCTACTCTATGAATCATGGGTTGGAGAGATAATTCATGAGTTGGGACTTTCCACTTTGGGAAAAAACCATTTCATTTCATGTATCTCATGTATAGAGGATATCTTTAGACATTATATAGTTTCCACTTGGAGATTCATTGATAAGGATGTGTATCTAACTTTTTAGTTGGAGGCCATTCTAGACATTCTAGAGAGACAGCTTTGGAGCTGGACATGTGTGACACATTGTGACAGATGGGTAGGCCTTCCATATGAGGATGCCATTTGGAGGGAGGATGTTTATTGTAGCATCCACTATTGCAGTTGCTTGAGGACAAGAAAAATTTTGGCGGGGAGGACTGTAATATTCCCAATTTTTCATAAGATAATTGGAATATTAGAGTTCTCAATTTTCCTAATTAATTAAGTAAATAAGAGGGTGGAGGGACCCACAAACCCCATAGATGAATAAAATCCACTTTTGATGAGTGTATGTGGATATTTTAGATCTATATCTACATTACGGAGTAGTGGAGCAGCTTCTTAAATGTAGAAGGAGTGGAGCTCATGGGTGATTAATGTAAAATCATGGAGATCTTGGAGGAGGTCAATTAATATCATAGTGCATTCAAAGTAGGATCATAAAATAATTATGATGAGATAGTGGAGGAAGTGGTGCATTTAATGCACACATGATGGAGAGAGTGGGAATTAAATGTAAACATAATGGAGATCATGGAGAGACAAGGAAGTATTCATGGAGGCAAGTGGCCACATAGGCAGCACAGTTATGAGGAGGGCCTAGGCTATGGAAGGCTCATAATCTATATAAATAAGATGAAGGCACAATAGAAGGTAGGTTTTATATTATTATTTATGATATGTTTAGATCTAGATTTATCGGTTGACATTTCTATGCACGCTTATGTTGTTTAGCTAAGTCTA
Organism: Pinus albicaulis; assembly: GCA_034641835.2. Classification (NCBI taxonomy): domain Eukaryota; kingdom Viridiplantae; phylum Streptophyta; class Pinopsida; order Pinales; family Pinaceae; genus Pinus; species Pinus albicaulis. The sequence goes on from CM076581.1 coordinate 281,797,573, forward strand.
CAATGTTTTTTAGCATAGAGTGTTTCTGAGCATAAATCCCACCGTTACCCATGGGGGACTTCGAGTGCCTACTCTGGGAAGGTTTCTATTGAGCTACATTCCTCATCAGGCATTGCTGCCATCTTCAGGAGGTTGTTTCTAGCATTCCAGCTGGGAAACCAGTGGAGGATTCATCCTTTCACTTGTGCTTCATGTTCAGCCTCTCAGGAGCATCAGATCTATATCAGGGATTCAGGCATTGTATTTTACCTCCATGCAGCATCAGTCTCCTCAAGGATTGCACAGTTCAGACTTGTAGATCTATTGAAGGAAGGAATTTTTCAGCATTTCAGTTGCAAATACTATGGGGGACCATCTCCTCACTTTGGTTTCATTGTTTCCATCATTGAGGAGATGATTTGACATATCTAGCAGTAGGCTTGAGCCTCTCCCTCCTTGACAGTGCAGTTTTATGAAATTTGTGAGTATTGAGTAGCCACATTTAGTGGAGGAGGAAAGAGAAGATAGATCTTCAGCTTTTAGCCCAAGGATCTAGTGAAGGGATCATCCCTTCTTGCATAGAGTTGATTGCACAGCATTACAACCATCATATCTTTAGTTCATGTAGCAGATCTGCATACCCAGCAGCTACATAGTACAAGCCCTAAGAGGGTGATTTTCAAATATTGATAGATCTAAAAAATCCTTTCTAGACTATCTTGGGTATGCATCATAGAGCACAAATCTAAAGTTTCGGCATCATCGGAGTTCCCAAACGGCCTAGATCTAGCTTTCTATTGTCTGAAAGTTGCTTCCTCAGCATTTACCAGCAGGGACAGCACAATTTTCCTTCCAACAATCCAAAAATTACGCTGTCCCTCTTGTGGGATCATTTCAGGGCCATTCTAGGCCATCTCTTTGGCTTGAGTGTCTCATATTTTGAGCATTTTTGTACTGGTTTATCCATCTCTTTTTTAATAAAATGGCTCAGCAATTTCTATGTATTTGATGGTGTATTCAGATTTATTTTTTACTTTTTTGTAGTACATCTATTGTGTTTGTGTATTATTGCATTCTCCCTTTTGGGATATTACAATGTATCCTCTACAGCATGTGCCATTTTCGCTCTGAATGACGAGTTAGTGAGTTTTCAAGGGATATGTATTGGTCGGTCAACAAACAATATCGCTGAGTATAGCGCATTGATCGAACTTCTCTCGGATGCCATTTCATTTAGTATTAACATTATATTCATAAGGTTAGACTCACAACTCCTTTTATTGAAACTTACTAGCGTTTATACTGTCATAAATCCAACACTGCATCGTATGTTCCTAAGAGTTCGACTTTTGGAAATACATTTTGATTTCATTCAATATCAACACATTTCTAGAAACTTGAACACATTAACTGATTCCTTGGAGAATTATGTTATAGACAGACGTTTGCAACACATGTAAAGAAACATTTTCAATTTACACCACATAATTGAATAAGATTACGCAATAAACATAGGAAACACTGAAATCAAATAGATAGATAGTTATAGGTTCTTACAAAAAAAATTCCCAAGACACATTGGTCATCTGACCTCAAAATGTATGAAAAATGACAAAGTAAACTAGTGGTGCTCATGGTAACAAGCTATTGACCTAGCCATCCTATGCAATAACTGCATCCAACAATTAGGTACACCAATACTATGGCATTGCAGTCTCATAAGAAACTCTTTGATCCAGAAATATGGAATCCCAAGAGTCAATCCCTCTATATGTTGTTGTAGCTCAGCAAGTGTTTCAGCCATATCCAAGTCTTGAAGAACTTCTCTCCCGACAGGCCTCTCTGTTGCCTCGCCTGCTGCCTACTGTGTCTGACCCACTAGTCGAACCTGTTGGGTATGTGTTATATTCTTTCCATGATTAGTCGCATGCGCAGGGGGGTCACAGGGAGGGCGAACCTATTCAGGGTCCGTGGCAACATCCAAGAAAAATTTTTTGGACCCTATTTTTGGTGGGCAAACTCACCCATGGTTTTTTGCATGGGTTTGCACATGGTTTTAGAGCATGATAGTTTTTGGCCCCTGGTATTTTCTAGATCTGGTCAAGGGAATTACGGTTATGTTCTAATCCTAGGTTAATGGATTGGGGTTTATGTATGCTTTGACATGTATATATATGTTTTTTAACACTAAAAGGAATATAATAAAAAATCAAGTTGGTCATCTCAATTTGGGATCCATGGAGAAATCTTTTTGTATATTTGTTTTATGTTTTATGCTCTCGCTATTGTTTATTTTCTATTTTTAAGATTCGTTTGTAGATAATTTATGTACAGGGTTAAAACCTACATTTGGTATCAGATTTATTTCAGCTTCAAGGGGACACCTTTGGTGCTAAGGGGTTTTTTGCTCGGGCCTATGGTAGACCCTATTTAATGGGAGATCTGCGGGATCGATTCTTGCGGTGAAAGACGATGGCAAGCGGCGGAAAGATAGAGATCGAGAACTTTAATGGTCAAAGTTTTGAGTTTTGGAAGCTCAAGATGGAGGATACGTTGGTGGTAAGATGAGTGGATCACAGTGAATCAGTACTAAACCAACGAAATGTCGGATGGCCGGAAGAGGGGTTGGATTGGAGGCGAAGAGAAAAATATGGTTGTGTGTCTAAGATTTCGTACTGTTGAATGTATCTGGGGAAGCTACGATGAAGAATTTGTGGGACAAATTTGGGACTTTGTACCAATCTAAATCTCTGGTGAATAAATTTTTCCTGCGGAACAAGATGTATAACCCGAGGATGAAGGATGGAGACTCAGTGAGCATCTAATAGCCTTCAATATTGTGGTAGCAGTTGTCATCGCATTATATGAAAATATCGAGATGAGAATAAGTATCAAGGTTTTTGTTCTCTACAGTTAATTAGTTTATTCATGGTTATTTAAATAGGCAACAATACATCTATGAATGCAATCTGACATTTGGAGCATGTACTCAGACAAATGAAGCGAATAATATGGAGGGTCAGAAGGGAGATGCCTTATCTGTACGAGGAAGGTCCCAGAACAGAAACAAGAATAAGGTTTCGAGTGGGAGATCTAAATCTAGAGGGATATCTAAATCTCCTGGAAAGTTTGTAAAGGTGTGCTGGAAATGCGGAAAGGAAGGGCACTACAAAAAGGAATGCAGATCTAAAGCTCCTGAGAAAGGAAAGGGATCTGATGAAGGTCCTTCTGCAGAGGCAAAAACCACCTCGGATTAAGGTGGGGATGTGTATTTGGCTTCTTCTTCAAATACACATGTAGATCATGAGGCATGGTTGATTGACTCAGGTGCATCCTTTCACTTCACTCCCCATAGGGAGTGGTTCTGCGAGTATGAGAAGTATGATGGTGGTGATGTCTTCTTAGGGGATGATAGGAAGGTAATAGTCATTGGACATAGAAAATTCAAGTTGAAGCTGCAAGGTGGAAGGATTAGAACACTTCCTAGTGTTTTGTATATTCCTGCATTGGCCAGAAATCTAATTTCTGTAAGCAAGATGGATGATGCAGGTGTAGAAATAGTGTTCGAGAAAGATACCTACAAGATGGTTCCGGGAGCACTGGTATTAATGCGAGGAGCTAAAATTGGAACTCTGTACAAGCTTCAGGGTAGCAATTTTATTAATGGGTGCAATAGTTCTATGGTTCCTGAAAGTGGAGCAGAAAGCCTAGCGGTCTCTGGAGAAAATACCATGCTATGGCATCAAAAGCTTGGACATATTCGAGAGAAGGACCTTCGGATACTGCATGGAAATGGTATAGTAGAAGGTATGTCTAATTTCTCTCTTGATTTTGATTTCTGTGAACATTGTGTATATGGGAAGCAGAATTGGGTGAGTTTTCCTTTTGGTGCTAAAATGGTGAACAAGATATGAGAGCTTGTGCACAGTGATGTGTTTGGACCTGTGTCAGTTCCATCACTGGGAAAGTTTGTGTACTATGTTTCATTCATAGATGAATTCTCAAGGAATACATCGATATATTTCTTGAGGAACAAATCTGAAGTCTTTGATAGATTTAAAGAATTGAAGGCTCTGGTGGAAAACTAGACAGAGAAGAAGATAAAGGTGTTGAGGACAGATAATGGTAGATAATTCTACAAGAAGGGATTTGAAGAGTTCTGTAAGAAGTGTGGTATAGCACGACTAAAGGATAATCCATACACACCTCAGTAAAATGGAGTTGCATAAATAATGAACATAACACTGATGGAAAAGGCAAAAAGCATGCTTAGTGGTAACGGGTTAGCTGGGCAGAGGCAGTGGAGACTGCATATTACCTGGTTAATAGATCACCTTCATCAGCATTGGAGGATAAGACTCCACATGAGGTATGGACTCGTAATAAACCCTCTCTTTCACATCTGAGGGTATTTGGATGTGATGCATATGTACATATTCCAAAGGAGAAAAGGACCAAGTTGGATAATAAATCTGAAAGGTGCATATTTATTGGGTATAAGGATGGTTTAAAAGGTTACAAGCTTTGGAACCAAAAAACAAGGAAAGTTGTGTACAGCCGAGATGTGGTGTTTAGAGAGGTGAAATATGTTGTTAAACATGAAGTCCTACTAAATAAACCTAAGAATATAGAGTTTGATCTAAAGGAGGATGAATCAGACTCTACAACAGAAGAATATTCAGAAGAGGAAGAGCCACAAACTCTAGTTGTGAGAAGATCAGTTCAGGAAAGAAGGCAACTAGAAAGGAATAGTCCATTTTCTTTTTGTTCAAATTTTTCTTCAACTATCACTGATGATGATTCCAGAACTATCAGGAAAGCAGTGGATTCCGAGGATGGAAAAATCTGGAAGGAGGCCATGGTTGATGAAATGGAATCCTTACACAAAAATGAGGCATGGGATCTGGTGGATTTGCAGGCTGGAAGGAAGCCAATCGAGAGAAAATGGGTGTTTAAGAAGAAGATGAATGTAGAAGGAAAGGTAGAGAAATACAAAGACCGGTTGGTAGCAAAAGGTTATTCCCAGGTATCGGGAATTGATTTTGGTGATATTTTTTCTCCTATTCAAGGTTACTTCTATTAGACTACTTTTATCTTTTGTTGCTGCATTTGATTTTGATGTAGATGGATGTGAAGACATCATTTCTTCACGGGGATCTGGAAGAGGAGATCTACATGAAGCAACCTGAAGGATTTTTAGTGAAGGGTAAGAAATAACTAGTATGCAGGTTAAAAAAGTCTCTGTATGGGTTAAAACAGTAACCAAGGATGTGGTATCATAAATTTGATACCTATATACAGGGACTTTGCATCACTAGAAGAAAAGAGGATCACTGTGTTTATTTTAAATTAATTGGTGACCGTTTTATTTATTTGGTCTTGTATGTGGATGATATGTTGCTGATTGGAATTGACAAAGAAATTATCCAATATTTGAAGACCCAATTGTTCTCCAAATTCGACATGAAGGATCTTGGTGCTGCAAACTATATTTTGGGCATGGAAATTAAGAGAGATCGGGCAAAGAGGAATCTTTGGTTAAACCAGAGGAAGTATGTCGAGACTATATTGCAGAGATTCAATATGTAGGATAGTAAACTAGTGAAGGTTCCTATTCCTATAGGTGTAAATTTGTCTGCTAGACAGTGTCCCAAGACACAAGAAGAAGAGGAGGATATGTCCCGTGTTCCATATGCAAGTGCAATGGGTAGCCTGATGAATGTAATGGTTTGTACTAGACCAGACATTGCACATTTAGTGGGAGTATTGAACAAGTTTATGTCAAAACCAGGGAAGGAGCATTAGACAATAGTGAAGCGAGTTTTTAGATATTTGGGTGGCACTAGTGATTATGGTTTGTGCTACCAGGGAAGGCCAGGATTGGACAGATTTTTGGACATCCGTGGCTTTGTTGACGCAGACTGGGTTGGAGATATGGACCAAATAATGTTTACAATTGGGTATGTGTTTAGCCTATTTGGAGGTGAAGTCAGTTGGATGAGTAAAATACAGTTTTTAGTGCCTCTTTCAACTATAGAGGCATAATACATGGCAGCCACTCATGCAAGAAAGGAAGAATTTTGGTTGCAAAGATTGTGTTCAAGTATGGGGTTGGTGCAGCGGGCTATAAGGATAGACCGTGATAGCCAAAGTACAATTTTCTTGGCTAAGAACCTTGTTTATTATTCAAATATAAAGCACATTGATGTTCAATATCACTTTGTGAGAGATATGGTTGAGGATAAAAGGGTGTTGCTGGTAAAGTTGGACACTTTGAAGAATGTTGTAGATGCATTGACGAAGTCTATGAGCACTCAGAAGTTATCTTGGTGTAGATAAAAAATGGGTGTTGCAAAGTTGGGCTAATGACTAAGCTCTCCTGTGGCCCCTTGCGGAAAGAAAACAACGAGTGGGAGAATGTTGGGTTTGCACATGGTTTTGGGGCATGATGGTTTTTAGCCCCAGGGATTTTGTAGATCCGGTCAAGGGAACTACAGTTATGTTCTAATCTTGGATTAAGGGATTGGGTTTTATGTATGCTTAGGCATGTATATATATGTGTTGTAACACTAGAAGGAATATAATGAAAAAACAAGCTATTCGTCCCAATTTGGGATCCAAGGGAAAATCTCTGTGTATATTTTTTTTATGTTTTATGCTCTCGCTATTGTTTATTTTATGTTTTTAAGATTTGTTTGTAGATAATTTCTGTATAGGGTTAAAACCTATAGAACCCGACCCACATCTGTGTACATCAAAACTTTAGTTTATTCTTGAGAAACATCAAAATACAAAATCATGTAAAAACCTTAGAAAAATCAAAAAACATGGTCAAAACATTATTACCAATTGCACCCCATTGTGTGTCGTCTGGTAGGATCAAATCTGGATCTCCTCGAAAATCTACACTTGCATATTCATAATCATCAAAGGTGATCATCTATCACCTAAACCATGTGAATAATGTAGTAGAGAATATGATGGTCTATTAACTAGCATGTCTAGTCATCAATTCTACCCATCTCTGCATCCGTGGATCTCTAGGACCAGAAATGCCCAATGTAACATGTTGTGGATGCATCAATGGAATATGCTCTAAAGAAAAATAAATCAGGATTGAACCATATTTGAAATTTTTCTTCCTTCCTCCCTTTGCTTTGGTCAGATGTTCTTTCATCTAAAAGAGGACAGCTTCAACCCAGTTAAAAAATGTTGGTTTTAAACACTCCAATGCATACTGTATGTATGATTTATTTTTCACATGTAGTGTAGCGGAACCGGCAAGGTTTGTGATAGTAAATAGGATGGTCCTCAAAGGTAGATCACATACATCACGGATGTTTATTTTCCCATCCTTGCTTGGTTCACTCTCTGGATGGTAATGTTGTAGTATGTAATCTCTCACTGATTCTCCTCCAAGAGCAGAACCTTCGAGGGAAATGGGAGACCCTAGTCTCAATAATCCTATGAGAAAATAAATATCCTCCACTAATATTGGGACCACTTTGTCCCCAATGTAAAAAACCTATAGCACCAGATCCCATGAACGGATAAGGAACTCCAATAGTTCCATTTGTTGACTCATACCCGATAGGTTGAAGTACTTTAGTAACCCGCAATATCTTAGGGCTCTTACAGTACCCAGATCATTTAGGGAAATCATGTTTTTTTCTTCATGTTCTCTTTCCCTCCATGTAATCGTCATTTTTATCTAATGAAATCCTGAAGCATAATCATAGGACTCATTATGTAATATTCCTAAATTAGCATGCAGCGAATTGGAATATTAAATTTTGATTTTTCTTCTTAGTTAGAAGAATAAGAGGGTAGGGAGACCCATAAATCTTCTTAGTAGGAATAAAACCACTCCAAATGTGAATGGAGGACATCTAAAGAGCTAAATAAAGCACCCCTATGTGTGAACAAGGGATGAGGCATGTGGACTGGGTCAACTTTGACCAAATCAATAGTGTTGGTATGGAGGGAGTGGACATTCAATGAGGGACAACGTAGTTTTGGAGGGAGATCCTTTGCATCGAAGTAGTGCCTTTAATGAGTGGGGCCAAGGGTGAGGAAGCTCACCAAAGATATAAGGAAGGGGATGGAAACAATTGAGAGCATGTTTTGATTATTATTTAATTATAATCTTTTATGACTTGTGGCTCTCTTCAGTTGTTTAGCTAAGATTGCAGTGTTATTTAGCACAAGGGTGTTCCCGTGCAGGAATCCCCCCTTCATCCCCGGGGGACTTCAAGTGCCTACTCAGGAGAATTTATTGAGAATTATTTCCACTTTCTGGCATTTTACCAAGCTACAACTTTCTTCTACAGCGTAGATTTTGTTTAGATATGTGCTGAGTTGCAGGGTGCAGCAGTGGAGGGTTTCTTTGGACCATTTCTGAGCTTGTCTTTATTTGAGGGAGCTTTATTTCCATTGGGAGATCAGTAAAGAAGGTTCCTAATCTTCATATCATATTTTTGCATCAAGCCAAGTCATCATCGTCTCCTACAGCATAGTATTACTCCCAAACTGCGTTATTTTATTGAGCAGATCCAAAGGAGGGTTCAGTGCCCCACATGGGAGGTTAGATCCTCATTGAAGGGATCAGTCATCCATTGAGAGAGTCTATTGGAGGAGTGTCATTTCAGATCCACATCAATTTCAGCCACCTCCTCTATGTGCTTCAGTTGTAGTGATTCTTCAGCCCTAGGGCTTTAGATTCACCATTTGTATTTTGTGTATTTCCAAAAACCCTTCCTGGGTTATCTAGGAAAAGTGTGTGGGAGCCTAGATCCCCACTTTTGAGCCTTTTTTGAGCATGTATTATCAAATCCATTCATTTATAATGTTCAGCTACAGTCATATTTACTAAAAAAGCGTTGTCTTGGCTTTAGTGTTTTATGTAGCAGTGGTATTTCATGTTTTTGTGCTTTTAGGCATTGGACGCTTCTCTTGCCTAGCTTGAGGGACTTGATCCCCAATATTTTGTACTTTTCCATTTTTTTTATACATAATAACATGGATCTATCTTTGGCTCATATGTAATGTGTTTACATTTTTTTCTATTTCTAGTATTGTGTGCTATATTGCTGCTTTCCCCATTTGGGAATATTACAGTGGTATTAGAGCATAATCTTGGCTCAGCCTGTGAATACATTGCATCTATGTTATCAGAAGAAGAAGAAGCTTCTCACAAAAAAGAGAAGGCTTACAGAAGAGACAAGGACAAGACTCCATTATTTGGAGAAATGGAGGGAAAGAAGTTTCAAAACTTCTTCTCCAAACTATGCATGATATTAACAGATAAATAAAGGGAATGAGGAGGGAAAGACATGAAGATCCCTCTAAAATATTTTCACATGAAGAGAGCTCTAGTTCTTCATATTACATGTGTGAGAATTCAACCACAAAATCAGATCCACAACGCTCTACCATGCCTAGATTCACAACAAGAGGGATGGAGGAAGAAGATGCATCAAAGGAGGAGACTCTTGGTGATTATTTGCAAGAGTATGAATCTCAATCACAGAGGTTCAAAGATCATCTAAAATTCTAAGGGTTTTTCAAGATCAAAGAGAATAGAACGCCTAGAAATCACAATAGAATTAAAATGTGCAAGCATCATGCTTTCGGTAGATTCTTTCTGCCTACTTTTGATGGGTCACCTAAATGCACAGTTAGGGCTTGGGTGAAGGAGCTAGACACCTATTTACAGCACCACCAAGTTTCAGAAGAGGAAGCCATTCGAGTAGAAGCGCTGCATCTTGAAGGTAAGGCTTATGCTTAGTGTTTTTATGAAAATTATTCCTTGAATCATGTAAATGTATCTACTTATGCAAAATTCACTAGGAGGTTAGTGAAAAGATTTGATGTAAAACATTCTGAAACATCCTTGGTTGAGCTAGCCAAGCCTAAAAAAAAAAAATATTTGCATGATTTGGAAGGATCCATAAACCCAACTCCATTCTAGAATGCTTTTGAGGGGGTTAGACACTTGTAGAATACCTTGTTTAAAGAAAGATCCCCACTTGAGGAAGAGCTCTCTTCTCAAAAGAAAGATATGGAGATCTCCTTTTCAAAAGAGGATCAAGACAAAGAGCCTCTTACTGATGATGAGATAACCTCCATTAATGATGAAGGTGCGTAGCGGGCAAGAGGTAACAGTGTTGTCACTTCAGGAGCAGATCTAGTACCTCATGGAGAGGGAGAGGGAGAAATTGCTCCAATTAGAGGAGCCCTTGTATCTTTGCTAGGAGTTCCAAAGGATCTAACATGTGGAGAGCATGGCATAATCCATGAGCAGCATATGCCTGCATTCATAGATTGTGAGACCTTGCAGATGGAAGGAGAAGATAGGGAGGATGGCTAGCATTAGGTGATTAGGAGCACACACCCCTATCTATTTCATGAGGTTGATGCACGATAAAGTCAGACTGGTTTTCGTAGTCAAAGCAGGGAAAAAGTAGTCCACTCATATATGCAGTCTACTCTTGACACTGATGTCTCATTATATGGAGGCATTCCACCTGAGAGACCACCACATCAGGAGTTGATGAGATATGTCTCACAACAGGTTGCACCACTCATAGATCCCGGAGGGGTGAGAACCTTGAGAGTACTTGACACAGCGCAGAGAGTCTTGGGTAGGCTCAAGGAGGAGGGAGACATTATCGCAATATAAGTATTACCCAATCTCACCAAACATCTTGCACTAAGAGAATATTTTCAGGGATGGATGGCAGTATCATGGTACAAGGAGACCACTCCATGACTTTGGAGAATCAGAAGATACTTCCACATTGGGAGAAATCTTCCACATATGGTAGTGGTTGGTGGCCACTCATGCTTGCATTGGCCAAAATCAGAATTTTTTTTATAGGTGATAGCTTCCCATGGAAGGCTAACCTCCAAAAAATTCCACCTTCACTAGAGCATGAGCAGTTACAGGAGTAGCAGCAGGGGAAATATTGCAGCATCCCGGTGTATGACTTTGGCATAGTAGATGTCAAAGGAGAAGGTAGAAACATGATAGGTGCTTCACATGATAGATCAGCAGCGCTGTCATTATTGAGTATTGACCCTTATTGGAGATCCCATATGTTGGTGGAATACTCCAAGGATCTATTTTCATGCAGAGTACTTAATGGCCAGTTATCAGATGGGAGATATGCAGTGAGAGATGGGGTCATCTATTTTTAGAGTAGGATATTTTTGACTAGAGCCTCTAAGCTCAAGGAGAAACTGCTACATGCAACATATGAGGGTTTTCTCTCACACCCCATTGGTTTTATAAGAGCATATTGAACTGTCCTGGAGGGATTCATTTGGGAAGGCTTCAAAGAAGAGATGCACCATCATATGAAGAGATGTGTGGATTTTTTATAGGATGAGGAGAGACGTAACTTTTTGATAGAGTTATCACATCCAATTTCTTTGTCATTGGGAGTGAGAGGAGGCCCACCTATGAGCCACCTTACTAGCTTGAACCAAGTACATGGTAAATATTGTATTTTTGTAAATCATGATTCATTTACTATGTATTTGTATTTCCTTACCATTCATGTGCAGGCCATTTCTCCAAGAGGGGGCACTTCTTCTTATGGACTTCATGGTCTGTTTGGGGCCATAACAAGTATTGATGGTGGCCACTCCCTAAGAGATCTTGGGGAGATAATATCTTATTTAGGGTGTGCTCAATTTGCACCATACATCATACACCTTATCCAAGCATGTGAGAAGATTGGTATAGAAAGAAAGTGGTTGGGAAACCACTTATCATGCCATATTCTAAAGCGGTTAGGAGTCAAACTGTGCTGGCTGCACTTGAGGGAACATTTTCCTTCTCTATTACTACACATGGCAGCTAGCATGACCTTGATTATGATTCCATATGTTGATGATGTTCTTATCATTGTTGGGGACATGATTGGAGGGATGACACATAGGTTGGATGTGTCCATTAGAAATGAGACTTCCCACACTTCCTCATGCTTCAGGGGGAGCATGAGACATTATATGGCTGCTACAGTATATCACTTGTTTCCTTATGAGGTGAGCCATATGGTTGACTTGAACTTTAAGGAAATGCCTCTCATGAGAAATTGGGAGGAGTTTTTCTATGAATTTCCATTCTGGAGGGTGATTCATTTTATATGGATGATAGCTTGGAGATTGGAGCTCCATGTGGGAATGGAGGTTCCCTACATTTTTCAACTCTATCCTTGCAGTTTCTTGGGGACAAGAAACATTTGGGAGGGGAGGATTGTAATATTCCTAAATTAGCATGCAACTAATTGGAATATTAAATTTTGATTTTGCTTCTTAGTTAGAAGAATAAGAGGGTAGGGAGACCCATAAATCTTCTTAGTAGAAATAAAACCACTCCAAATGTGAATGGAGAACATCTAAAGAGCTGAATAAAGCACCCCTATGTGTGAACAAGGGATGAAGCGTGTGGACTAGGTCAACTTTGACAAAATCAACAACGCTGGTATGGAGGGAGTGGACATTCAATGAGGGACAACATATTTTTGGAGGGAGATCCTTTCCATGGAAGTAGTGCCTTTAATGAGTGGGGCCAAGGGTGAGGAATCTCACCAAAGATATAAGGAAAGGGATGGAAGTGATTGAGATAATGTTTTGATTATTATTTGATTATGTTCTGTTATGACTTGTGGCTCTCTTCAGCTATTTAGCTAATATTTCATTGTTTTTTATTACAAGGGTGTTCCCGAGCGAGAATCCCACCTTCATCCTCGGGGGACTTCAAGTGCCTACTCATGAGAATTTATTGAGAATTATTTCCACATTCTAGCATTTTTCCAAGCTACAAATTTCTTCTACAACGGAGATTCTATTTAAATATGTGTTGAGTTGCAGGGTGCAGCAGTGGAGGGTTTCTTTGGACCATTTTTGAGCTTGTCTTCAATGGAGGAAGCTTTCTTTCCATTGGGAGATCAGTAAGGAAGGTTCCTGAGCTTCATATCATATTTTGGCATTAGGCCAAGTCATCATATTCTCCTATAGTGCAGTATTACTCCCAAAATGCATTATTTTATTGAGCAGATCCAAAGGAGGGTTTAGTGCCACACTTCGGAGGTTAGATCTTCATTGAAGGGATTGGCCCTTCATTGAGAGAGTCTATTGGAGGAGTGCCATTTGAGATCTACATCAGTTTCAGCCACCTCCTCTATGTGCTTCAGTTGCAGTAATTCTTCAGCCCTAGGGCTTTAGATTCACCATTTGTATTTTGTGTATTTCCAGAAACCCTTCATGCGTTATCTAGGAAAAGTGTGTGGGAGCCTAGATCCATTCATGTATTATTAGATCCATTCATTTATAATGTTCAGATGCAATCATCTTCACTAAAACTGTGTTTTCTTGGCTTCAGTGTTTTGTGTAGTAGTGGTATTTCATTTTTTGGTGCTTTTAGGCATTGGAGGCTTCTCTTGCCTAGCTTGAGGGACTTGATCCCCAAGATATTTTACTTATCTATTCTTGTTATACATAATAGCATGGATCTATCTTTGGCTCATATGTAATATATTGACATTTACTTCTATTTCCCGTATTGTGTGCTATATTTTTGTTTTCCCCATTTGCGAATAGTACACATTAGGATCCTTTTCATGCCAAAATCTAGGGAAAATTTGGGCATACAAGAAGAAACAAAAATGGAAATTTTCCCCAATGCACCTGAGGTCAAGGTACAGTGTGTTTCATATGCACCTGGCCTTATAATCCAGTGCTCTTCAATGCACCTTTCGACATTTAAGGGTGCATTTCCCTCTGAGCAAAATATATTTACCTTAAGGGGCTCAAAACACTAAAAATTTGTAATGAAATGAAAAATAAATGCTACTAAAGGAAAGAGAAGGTTCATAGCTCAAACCTAGATCGAACGACGAAGAAAATCGCCTACAGGATCTGTCGCAATCAACTGCTAAAGTTTGGGGGAAAAAAATTGGTTTAGAGGTCCAAATTTCAAATGGTAACTTTCAAATGGTAAAAACACTTTTATTTAGTCAATTTCATTATTTCAAATCATATTTAATGCTGTGACTATGGTTTTTGTTCATTTTTTCTATGAAATAGGTATTTTTAATCCATTTGATGGTGTTTTAAACAAGTTTTATAGCTGATACAGCAGATTAGTCATGCACACTTATTCAAGAATGATTTGGCCACAAATCATACTTTTATCCTTATTTTTTGAGCTTTGATCAAAATGAAAAATAACTTGAAGCGCACTTTTATCTCTTTTTCGAGCTTCGATAACGGTGAAAAATGAACCCTTGGAGTCTTCTTTTAGCTCTTTTCAGACTCTGATAATGTGAAAATATTGCTAAGCACTTTTCTTTTCGAGCTCATAAAAGTGAATGAAACGACATCTACTCAGTATAAGTTTAACCCTTTTCTGTACTGAGATAGATTATTTACGAAAAAGGAAAACCTTGATCAAATGTGGCTAGGAGGTTCTTTCGGGTATCATTTTACAATTTTTTAGACCTGAGTGACAAATTTCGAAAAAAAACTCATGGAGTTTTCTTTTGTCCTCTTTTTCAAACTCTCTAAACATGAAAAAGGATCAAGTTTTCACCAACGCTAGGCTCGTTAAAACATAAAATAGCGATGGGCTTGTCGATCATGGGAAGAATTGAGTTTCATGTATCACTAGAATCGTTAAATTATTAAATAGTGATGCATTCATTCGAAGGGTTGAATTATAGGTCAATCATATGTTATCTTCCTCAAGCTTTTTAAAAATAAAGAGGTATTGGTCATCAAATGACTACGGAAAATTTTGGAAAGGGAATATAACACTTTTACAATAGCAGGTTTCTCTTGAACATGACACTTTCACTCCATCATCCTGACTTTTGGGTTAGGTAATCTTCTTGATGGTTCATTCATACCTATGGTTCATCATACCTTCACTTCGATTTTGGGTCAATGCTGCCAACTCATCTCCATGTTGCTGATATGTTCAAGAGAATTTATCTAGTGAATACTCATCCTTCTGCCATACTCATAAACCTTCATTTTCATGACATTCATCCCTAAAAATTGCTATATCAAGTCACATTTTTTCTCTGAATTCAGTAACTCTCGTTTCTCGATAAAGTGGCTTCATGTCGGCATAAAATCATCATCCAGGAAGTTTACTTAGAAACATCATCTTCCAGTACCTTGAATTTTTCCTCAACATTCGCAAGTTTCATGCTTCCGGACCTTTGACCAAAAAATGTTGTCTGTCGTTCGACATCAAATCATCTATTCATGCCTTGCAAACTATATTGCAGTACCTTGAGAGCCTTTGACATCAATGGTGGTTCTCTCGTGTTTGTTAACAGCTCACGTCATTGGCTAGTAATCAAACGATGTCTTCCCATGTTTGACTACAAAGCATATATTTGCATGGCTAGACTTGTACTTGAAAAATTGAGTGAACGAGATAAAGACCCCAGATCTAGTTTCATCCATCCGAGTTGCGATTTTAGGTTTGTTGTACACATCATCTGTACGATGGATTTACATACATATCGTCATCCGAACATTGGCATATATCTGTAGTCCTTTCTGTATTGTGAAACATTCCAATGTAAACAAATTTATGAATTATGTACATGTTATTAGATATTTCATGTGCTGAGGATGGGAATGCCTCCCTCAGCAATTCGTGATCAAGATGAAAAATATCATGATGTAATGTATTGTAATATTGATGTAGGTCACCGTCCACTTCATTTTTGGGTCATCACATCGTAAAGAATCTCATCCAAATAATATTATTATTTTGACTTCATGCTTTAGAAGCCAGTTGTTATAGGTCAATTTTGGGCATCATCCCCCATGACTTGGTCAAACTAGACATCATCCCTAGGACCAATGAAATAGGGTCTATCATCCTGTTATATTTCAGTTGCTACATGCCCTAAGAGAAGAAAATTTCATTCATGGCTTCTATTGTGATATTTCCAAGGTTTGAAGTATATGTTATATCACTTATTGACTCACCAACTTAGTCTCTAAAGGGACTAACTAATTTGCAGTGCTAAATCCTCCATGCAAGGGTGCACTACAATGCACTTCCTGACACTCAAGTGTACGTTGGTCATTTGGGAGTGAAATTATCATTGTTCTGGAATCTTCACATGGACAGTACCTTCTAGAAGAGTCCATAATATGTGTCAAAATTTGAATCCAAGTGTCCATCTAACACCTCTGAACTTGGAAACATGTCTTGCCTATTATTATAAATTCATTCATTAAGAAAATTTATCAGTTTCCCTATAAATTGAGCACTCCATATAACTACCAGGAAGGAATAACTTTTTCAAAGTTATGTTGTTCGATTCTCATCTGATAAGAGAGTGAAAGTGTTGATATGTTGTTGGTATGATGTTGGATGTGATGTGGCTTGAATGAAGTTGGAGCAGGTTGACAACAAATTGATCCATTGGTTGTAATCTTCCCCTTCTACTCTTTAATAATATTTTTGTTCATTTTCCCATACATATGTCTCTATTTCTTGTGCATGGATTCTTGAATGATGTATGTATTTCATATCTAATTGATTTTATTTGAGTAAGATAAGTAGATATCTTGTATACTGCATGTTGTTTGTTGTTCTCTGTTTTTGTTTGCAGGAATTGATCTGGCGATTTGAATTGGCTTGAGAGTGATGGAAACAGCGACAAAAGGAGAAGGAGAAGTGATTGAATCACAAGTAGCATCCTTTACTATTTTTTATATCTTCTTCTTTTAGAGAAAGTGATAGTAATTCTTTCATATGTTGTTCTAAATGACTAGCACCACACTTAGGAATTTGGTTTATCCATAGATCACAATTATGCATAACAAGTTGTTGTAAGTAGACATCCATATTCTTAACTTGTCTTTTACCAGGGACTATGAGAGCCAACATAAGATGTTCATTCGTCACAAAAAACCATGGGGGGATATTTTTATTGATCACTACTACAGGCCAAACAAAATAGTTGATGTTCTGGAGGGAATATGGGTTGACGTCATCCATGGCTATGCTGAGTAGTAGACTTCGTACTTCATCCTTGAATTTTTCGAGCTATGTATCCTCTATATGCTTCATATCTATTGAATCTGTTTGGATTCATATAACTCCCAACTCACTTCTGTGTGAGGCATGCTATCCCTGCAACATAGTTGATCATTTGTAATGAAAAAGCCTTTGAATCCTTGGGATTATAAGCATGTGCCTCAATATCTTAAAAGGAGGACCATATGATTTACCTTTATTTTTTTATTTATCATACCTGTCATGCCTAAATTTCATGCATATCTCTATTTCTTCATATTATCCTCTATATATAATACAATCATTTGGACATGCATGATATGATATGTACTCAACACCCAACATTTTCAACAATTTCTTTGCCTCTTTGTAGCTATCGGGCAAGACATTATCACTCAGAAGAACCTTATCTTTGAATAACCTGTAGTTGGTGATCATGGACAATATTAAATGTATATTGATGCTGATATAATTATTAACGTTCATAAAATTGACCATTTGTAATGTTCATTGTGTGATTATATTTTTCAAAATTATATAAGGGAGGAATTTATGGTAACCTACCTCACAATATCCGAGAAGCATGCATTCGACAAGCAAAAATTTGCTTTCAAGTTGTACATTAACATCATTGTACCCAACTAGGCAGACTTTGACTGACCTCCAGGTCCAAAGAGAGGGGTGGTGGAAGTAAATTTAAGGCTTTTGAAAAAGGTGTTAGGAATATGAGCATCATCCCCTAGATGATCATCGTTTTGGAATGCATATAACAACATTGTCTCCATGGCAGTCGTATCCCTTAAGTATCCCTAGATGATTGGCTCCATTTCCAACTTGTGAAGAATTACTATTGTTGTAGTCATTCCTGATTGGTGAATCTGGACGTAGTGGGAATTGAATAGGTGGTTGATTCAACCATTATTGGTATCGTTCCTCTCTGATTTTTTGTATTAATTTAGTCTTCTCTCGATTTGACATTGTCGTTAGGTGCAACAAAAGATGGTAGGTAGGTCGCTCATAATCACTAGGATCCTAATAAATCAAAAAATATATTTGAACATGAATATTACTAAAAAATATATTATATCAATTAGTAAGCATGTTGATAATATTGCATGATTAATTGGTTTAACATTGAAATAATTTCATTACTTAATAAACAAAAAAATTATTATTACCATCATTGTCCCATGATTGTGGATAGAAGATGCAATATTGTTAAAATTGGAAGGGTGAAGTGCTTTTCCATTTTCATCTACCAAATGTGCCTTACAATATGCTCCTCCTGATAAGAGCTTCGACGTTTTAGAGCTGTTTGAATATTTCGTGCATCTGAACTCGATTATGAATCTGCATGAACCCGCACATTTGTATACATTATAAATTTTATTAAGCTGATTGACATGGATAAAAAGCATAAATTCAATTAGATAATGAAAATATAAATAAAATCTGAAGTAAATATTACGTCTCGAGAAGGATAGGGAGAACTCTGCAATGGACTTTGAGAAATATTATGGAACAAGGCGGATTTTGAAGAATTGTCCATTCGATATAATTCTGATATTTTCTCCCTGCATTTGAGCAAAATCAACAATAAATTTTGGTTTACACAACTAAAAGTAATTTCGGTGCCTTAAAAATGGAGTTATTGTTATTGGTGCTAATGTAATGTTAACCGCACTGATGGGGTTTTATTACTGGACACACCGGTGTTGTTATTAACTGCACACTGGTGTCGTGTTATTAACTGATGCACCGGTGCGGTGTTATTAATTGACACACCAGTGGTGAAAAGTCGCAACTAAAAAAAAACACAACTTTATTTTTTTTAAGTGAAAAAAAGCGGTAAATTGAAAAATGGGCGACAAAATATTTTCGAAAATCTAATTTCATAAAACAAATCTTTAAATAGTAAACACTTTTCATTATTTCACTGTTTTTGCAAAAAAACTCAGCCAGATATTTGCACGAGACATACCTGGAGCAAGAGAGCATGAGAGCATTATGGAGCAGCGAAATACTTTTGAACAGAACTATTTAGACAATCAAAATTCCAAATCTCTGGTGATTCAAACCCTATAGCATAGAATTTCAAATGATCTGGTGATTAAATTTTATTGCTTTTTTTACATTTTCTGCATTATTTTTTACTTAGTAAGTAAAAAAATTTAAATTATTGTTCATTTATAGAAAAAAAACAAAAACAAAAACAAGAAAATTCCATTTTACCCTAAACCCTTGATTCTTTTTGTTTTTGCCCTTGCTTCTTCCTTTTTTTTGTGATTTCAGAATTAGGGCTTTTCATTTTATATTTATAGGGTTTGTATTTCTATATATATATATATATATATATATATATATATTTATATATATATAGGCCTATGACATCTAACCCATGGGACGACTTGCATAGTCAGATCCTAATCCATGTCGGCCCTTTCGTAAATTTTTAGAAAATGAAATTTTTTAATCTATGCTCCATCTGTAAACGAGTGCACCAGTGTGTTGTTTTATCACAGGACACCATGCATGTACTATTTCATAAAAAAACTTTAAAACATATTTTTTTTAATCCTTGTGCCATATGTAAAATAGGGCATCGGTGCGCTATTTCATTATAGCACACCACACGCCTACTGTTTGACAAAAACAATTTTTTATTTTATGTCTATGTTAATCGTTGCACCATTTCAAATATAACGCACCGAGTCTCCTTGTTGACTACGGTGGTCCCCTGTTTGAGTGGTGCATTTATAAGAATATGTCGCATTGCCTCCTCCACAACATAATATGCTACAAAAACTAACAGTAGAGGATTTTTATTAATTTAACTATGTTAATCGGTGTGTTGGTTAACATATAACGCACTGGTGCTCCTTGTCGATATAGATCATGGCACGGTGTTTCTACTTTTTTGGCGGTGCGTTTATAAGAACACTTCGCACCGAAGTCGGTGCATACCTAATTAAAGGTGCACTGGTTTCTTGATATTTTTTTTTACCTGAAAAGTTTAGGATTTATTTATAAAATATATTAATGAATGGTATGGTACAGGTTTCATATTGATAAATAAATGGCTGACAAGAGATCGAGTAATAAAAATACTGATAGCACATCAAGAAAAGAAAAAAAGGCAAGTTCTTTGTAAATTATTTATAAAAATTAGTATTATTGAACTATATGTAATTTTAATTAATATGTATTGTTTATTGTGTATCATGCAGCACCACAAAATGACGAAGCTTGGTAAAATTATTTCTGATCTAGGACCAGAAGAGCGTAAAAGCTTGATGGAAAAATTGAAAAAGGATGAATCAGGTGAATGAAAAAATACTATCGATCCAAAATGAGTTTCTTTTTTAATTTTAATTAATAATATACTTAAAATTATTAGATAACATGTTTCAAACAATCCATTAATTCACATATGTTTAATGTTCTATAGGGACCAACAACTCATAAAAGGAATGTTGTTCTAAGAAAAGAAAAAAAACAGAACATGCAAATAAAAATAAATTTCTCCTTAGCTCATTTGGAGTGGTGCTGGAGGTTAACGAAAGGGGGGGAAACTCTTACAACACTTTGAGGGATCTAGTGAAATGAATGTATAGACGTTTTTTCCACTTACAATACAAAAATCAATATAATGATTCCAAGAACCAAATTTTATCTAAACTATAGGATGAGTTTCTAGAGAATTGGTTGATGAGACATGTCAGACTTTCAACAAAAAAAACATACCAAAAAAAAAAAATGTAAAGGTAATATTCCTTTAAATGATAGATTGGAGGTTTCTGTGGTGTAGATTTTTAGATGCAAAACTCGGAATATCCACAATCTTCATTTTTATTCTACGCTTCGAGTCTAAATCAAGACTCATCTTCAAGACAACCTGCTAAGAAGAGAATAGATCAGGGTAAATAAATAGTGGAAAGAAAGAGATGAAAGGGCCGACCAGTGCTTAATTTTTTAGAAAATTTTTAATTAATTAGTTATTTATTTAAGTTTTTTCATAAAAAAATATTTTTTATTTCTAATTTAATAATGACGCATTTAAAAAATTTATTATTACTGTTTATTGAATTATTTATTAGCTATTCTACCCTATTTTTATTTTATTAAAATTAATTTTATTAAAAAAATTATTTTATTTATTAATACTAAATATTAGTGGATGAATATTTGAAATGTTTACTTAGTTTTAATAGATATATTTTAAGATGGTTAACCTATATTATAATGGGTGTGTGTATATATATATATATATATATATATATATATTGTATTAATGTGGAGATATTAGACGGGTTTATTTGTTATTATTTTAGTAAAATTAATTGTGTTAAAATTTCTTTATCCAGTTTTATTAATACTAAATATTAGAGGTATTAATAATAAAGGTTGGTTGTTACTAGAACTAAGGATCAATATTATGGTTATTTTAATAGATATATTTAAGATGGTAAGTAAAAGGATGACCTATATTATAATGGGAAACTATAAATGATTTTAAATATTTGTAATAATGTGGAGTTTATTATTATTAGTATTAGAAGGGGTTATTTATTAAGAAGTGTAGCCTTTTTATTTTGTTATATTTTGTTAAAAGAAAAAAAATGTGGTTTAAGGTGTGATTTAGGTGTGTTTTAATATTTAAAAGAGGTTTAGAAAGGTAGCAGGTTAGTGGGAGGAAAGGTGCAAGGAAATGATTTAAGAGAAAAAGGAAATAGGAAGATAGAGGATAGGGGGATGGTGTGAGGGGAGGAGCATTATTGTGAATGGGATACGGCATGAAAGTGTGCAAGGAAAATGACAAGCGAGAGGATGGACAAGGTATCGAAAAATAGTGCAGGGAGGTAAGTTTATTTGCGGGGAAGAACGTGGATCCAATTCCTGCTAACTTCTAAGCCTCCATCTCTATTGAGGTTGTGTGGGTGCTTAATGATTTCTAGGGCTTCACACACTTTACGCTTAAAATTATGCTTTTCATTAGTAATTACCACTACATCTTCAAGGCATATGTGGTGACATTTCTTATTAAAGAGTTCTGTCAAAGCCGAGGTTTTGGTTCTTCCAAATTTGATGTCCGCACCATGTTCTTTAAGCCTTATTTTGAAGGTCCTACATTTTTCACCAATATAGCATTCTCCGCATGAACAATTAATTTTTTGAACCCCTTTTTTTTGGAGGTGGTTGGGGTCATATTTGACAGATTTCATCCTCTGTCTGATGGTCATTAGAGGTTTGAAGGATGCTCTAATGTCCTTCTTGGCTATAACTTTGGCCATCTTGTCTGTGACCCCTTAGCTATATGGGAGATATGCTTTTGCTGTTGAGTAATTGTCAGTTGTAATTCTTTTATTTCCGGATCTAGCTCTTTGAATAGCTATGTTAATGTCTTTATTACTGTAACCCAAGTTCATGAAGGATCTTCTTAGATTTTCTATTTCTTCCTCAATATGAGTATCGTCAAATATTCTAAAAGTTCTTGTAAAAAGAGTCAACATAACCCCCATCTTCTGGGCAGGGTAGTGGTGTGAATCAGCATGTAGGTAATTGTCAGTGTGACATTTCTTCCTAAACACTTTGTGTCCAAGGGTTTCGTCTTCATTTCTTGAGAGGAGAATGTCTAGGAAAGGGACATGGTTGTTTACCTCACCTTCCATTGTAAATTGTATATCTTTGGAAATGCTATTAAGGTGGTCTAGGAAGATTTTTAATTCCTCATCACCATGCGGCCAATTGACATTAGTGTCATTCACGAACCTGATCCAAAATTTAGGTTTCAATGGATAAGAGTCAAGAGCTTTCTTTTCAAATTTCTCCATGAAGACGTTGGCCACTATGGGGGAAATGGAGATCCCATAGCAACTCTAGATGTTTGTTCAAATATTTCTCCTTAGAAGGTGAAAAAGGTGGAGCGAAGACAAATTTCAGTGAGTTTTGCAGTCTAGGGGTCCATGACTTCTTTTACTACTTGAATGGCTTCATCCAGAGGGATTTTAGTAGAGTTGTACAACATCAAAGCTTACAATTTTGTCTTCGGGATCCAACTTACCTTTTTTAATAAAATCAACATAATGGTTGGAGTCTTTAATGACTGAGCTAGTTTTACCGACCAAAGGGGTGAGGGTACCGACCACAAATTTGGCTAATTCATATGTAGGAGCTCCGATAGTATTGAAAATGGGTGTCAGAGGAGAACTAGTCTTATGGATCTTGGGGGAACCATAAATTCAGGGCATGATCTCACCCTCCGAGTATAGGTGCTTTTTTAAATTATCATCAATATTAGACTCCTTAATGGCTTTTTTGACATTTTTTATGACTTTGGAAATGGGGTGTTCTTTGAGTTTCTTATATTTGCCACTATTGTGAAGGTGATCTCACATTTTATTGACGTACTCTTCTTTTTCCATTACCACTGTAGCCCCCCCTTTGTCTGCTTTTAAGATGACAATATTCTCATTACCTCTTAAGTTTTTTAAGGCACTTAATTTCTCTTTACTTAAATTTCTCTTAGGTAGTTTGGCTTTATTCAAGATGACAGCACACTCTTGTCTCACGAGTTCTTTGTCTTCTTCATTAAGAGGTTTGATGCAAGATGACGGCACACTCTTTTCTCACGAGTTATTTGTCTTCTTCATCAAGAGGTTTGATGCAAGATGACAACATAGTCTTGTCTCACAATTTCTTTGTCTGCTTCATTAAGAGGTTTGATGCAAGATGACAAAACGCTCTTATCTCATGAGTTCTTTGTCTTCTTCACTAAGAGGTTTGATGCAAGATGACAGAACGCACTTGTCTCATTAATTCTTTATCTTCTTCAATAAGAGGTTTGATGCAATATGACAGCACACTCTTGTCTCACGAGTTCTTTGTCTTCTTCATTAAGAGGTTTGATGCAAGATGATGACACACCTTTGTCTCACGAGTTTTTTATCTT
The DNA here is from genome assembly GCA_034641835.2 of Pinus albicaulis. Taxonomy (NCBI): domain Eukaryota; kingdom Viridiplantae; phylum Streptophyta; class Pinopsida; order Pinales; family Pinaceae; genus Pinus; species Pinus albicaulis. The sequence goes on from CM076581.1 coordinate 281,821,557, forward strand.
CTTCATTAAGAGGTTTGATGGAAGATGACGGCACACTCTTGTCTCACGAGTTCTTTGTCTTCTTCATTAAGAGGTTTGATGCAAGATGGTGGCACATTCTTATCACATGAGTTCTTTGTCTTCTTCATTAAGAGGTTTGATGCAAGATGATGGCACACTCTTGTCTCACAAGTTCTTTGTCTTCTTCAATAAGATGTTTTATGCAAGATGACGGCACACTCTTGTCTCACGAGTTCTTTGTCTTCTTCATTAATAGGTTTGATGGAAGATGACGGCACACTCTTGTCTCATGAGTTCTTTTTCTTCTTCAATAAGAGGTTTGATGCAAGATGGCGGCACACTCTTGTCTCACGAGTTCTTTTCCTTCTTCATTAATAGGTTTGATGCAATATGATGGCACACTCTTGTCTCACAAGTTCTTTGTCTTCTTCATTAAGAGGTTTGACGCAAGATGAAGGCACACTCTTGTCTCACAAGTTCTTTGTCTTCTTCATTAAGAGGTTTGATGTAAGATGACGACACACTAATGTCTCACGAGTTCTTTTTCTTCTTTATTAAGAGGTTTGATGCAAGATGACGGCACACTCTTGTCTCATGAGTTCTTTGCCTTGTTCATTAAGAGGTTTGATGCAAGATGACGACACACTCTTGTCTCACGAGTTTTTTGTCTTCTTCATTAAGAGCTTTGATGCAAGATGACGACACACTCTTGTCTCACTAAAAATAAAAAATAAAAATTGAAAAAACTAAAATAAATAACTAATTAAGTAAAAAAATTCTAAAAAATTAAGAACTGGTCGGCCCTTTCATCTCTTTCTTTCCACTATTTATTTACCCTGATCTATTCTCTTCTTAGCAGGTTGTCCTGAAGATGAGTCTTGATTTAGACTCGAAATATGTTCCGTTAAATGTTTTTCTAGAATTATATATATATATATATATATATATATATATATATATATATATATATATATATATCACTTTTGTTATATTTACTTTTCATATATCAATACAAAAAATAAATAGTTTATTGTCATGTTACACTTTTAGGAAGATTATGAAAATATCAAAGGATGAATGAGCTGATATCAGAAATATGCCAATAGGAATTTCCAAAAAGGTGTACAAGAAAATGGTCAAAGAAATGGACATAATTTCATCGCACGAGGAGCCATCTAAACAACAACGTGCTTCAAATGTAATATGTAATCATTGAATTTTACGATTAGGAACAATAAATAAAAAATTTAGCATTAAATGTTAATTTTCAAGTATTTTCTTGCAGAAAATAAAATAAAATGAAACCCACTTAGTACATAAAACAGGATGACAAGGAAGAAAAGGGTTGATATCTAAGTTTGTGAGTAATTGTTAGTTCCTTATAACAACTTAAATAGATTTTATTTTTGTATATTTTAAGTTGTTTTACAACAATCATCATTGAATGTCTTCAAAGAGGTTCTAACATACAAAGAAGAACCATCAGACGAATTGATTGACATTGGGTTAAATATGGGTTGTGAGTATATGTTGGCATATCAGAAATCAATTGTGGAATTTGTAAGAGTCTATCAATCTTGTTTTACTTAGCTACGTCTATAATTAATAGAACAAAAAAATATTTTATATTAAATATATGATTTGTTATGGGGTATAAAATTTACAAGAAACAAAGTATGGAACTACGCCAACAAATGAAATGTTCAAAGATGGCATGAGATTTGGTTTTGAAAGAATGTTTATAGTTCATCAGTCAATTTTTTCTATGGTACGTCATTTCTTTTCGAATTTCATTGATGTATATTAATTAATATTGCAATTTTCATTATTGTCACCAATGTATATACACTCATTATAGTTTATTTTTATGTTTGTAGATGGAAGGTGAAGAAGAAGAAAATAATAAACACTGTGAAGAAAACATTCCTCAAAATAACCCAAGTCATGGAAGTAGCTTGAGCAGTGACATCAGTTCAAGCGAAGAATGATGATCATTATGTTTTGGATATCAAATCAAGGCATTGTATTTTTTTAAATATTTGTTTATGAAATCATGCATTTTGTTTAATGTAATGTACATAGTGTTATAATTGAAAGACAAAGGGATACCAATAATTTTCCCATTTTGTATGACAAAGGGTATCGTATTCATATATATGTGTGTGTGTGTGTGCTTTAATTTATTCTATTGTGCTCTCCATTTTCGTTGTGAAATGTAACACCACTGATTAAATATATGGATGATTAAATATTATAATGAAGAGATGTGAAAACTAATGATATGATATAACAAATTAATCCAAACATCACATTCAAATGCACTAACAAAAATTATATTGATATGAATATTGTTATAAGATATGTGTCGACATTTAATGAATAATGAATTTTTAAAAATCACAATAATTACACTGTCACAGGTCGGTGTTTCTATGACCTATGGGCACTGCACAAATACCAATACCAATTATAACTCTCATTGTGTTTGTGAGATACAGTGCACCAGTGCATTTCTCTGACCTATGGGCACCGCACAAATACCAATAACAATACCAATTATAATTGTTGATGCGTTTGTGAGATACTGCGCACCGGTGCATTTCTATGACCTATTGGCACCACAAAAATACCAATACCAATTAGAACGATCAGTGCATTTGTGTGATAGTGTGCACTGGTGCATTTATATAATACTCTGCATCGGTGCGTTCATTCGACCTATGGTCACCACACAAATCTTGATACCAATTAGAATGGCCTAGTTCGTTGTATTAGCTAGAGTGCGCCCGGTGCAGTGTTAGACCTTAACGGCCCGGTGCATGCACCTTCAACCACCTCAGGGTGACTGTCTGGCTGACACACACTGGGACGGTTCTAAACACCTTGGGGCATCCTATATTTTTTTTCCATCCCGGTTGTTGGTAGTTTTGTAGTACTAGTGCGTTCACTCTAAAATGCACCGGTGTGTTCACACGTGAGTAGCACACCGATGAGAAAACATCTGTAATAACCTCTGGCAGCCTAGTTCTTTTTATTTGTGTTTAAATTACATTAGAAGCTCTGCCAAAACCTCTGTGACCACAAATAGATGTTGTAGCAAATGTTTTTTTGAAAATTTGGCCAATTTTATAACACTAAAACCTCCTTTATAACCTCTGCTAGAGGGTATTTTCCTTGTAGTGTAGATACAACTGACATGAAGCTACAACTTCCTAGTTTATCAGTTGCAATTGATTGGAGCTATAGCCCCACTTATTCTCCAGCACCCACTGTAAGGAGCACCAACACCTGATTAGCAAACTACAACTTGATTTAGACACTCATTGTTCCATATTCCATCCATTTTCACACTAGGATCAATGATTGTCTTCTCTTCTTTCAAAAACAATTAAATATTTGACACCACTTCAGAAAAAACACCTACAAAAATCTCTGATTATTGTGAAAACCATCACTTCACCATATCAACACCTTGTTGCACCAGAAGCTCTGTCTCAAAAACTTGTCTGTGTAAATTCCACTTGCTTAGGCCTGCTTTTATAAATTTTCCTTTTTCTAACTTTTTCTTTGAATTTGTGCATGGAACCTTTATTTTTGGCCTTTTTTTAGTTCTTATTAATCATGTTCACCGAGTTATTTGACATCAACAACCATTCTCTACAATTTAAACTAATTTATTTGCATTTTTTAGCTAATATGGACTTGTACAGGTATTAGCAGTGATTTTTCTATTTTTAATTGTAGTTAAGTTTGGCTTAACTACAAAATTTACTGCTAAACTGTCAATTTTTCTGAAATTTTTCTTAAGCCCCCTTCGCTGGCTCCTTTTCTTGCTTTTTCACCATAAGGCTAGGTGTCGTGACCACTAACTTATTCCCTAGGAATTAAGCCATTTTAAACACTATCGAGGGCCTTTTTTATTTTGTTAAGGACTCCTAGATCCCAACTCTTCTATTTAGTTCAATTCTTAAGCATTATAGAATTTTAGGATCCAGGATGAGCTGACTAGTGGGGTCCTCCTGACCCTCTATCTATTGGTTGTCACTCTGTCATGATATCTATGTCTACGTGTCCCTGCTCCTGCTACTAATATTTTTGGATGATCCCTTGGATATGACATCATGCTGACATCATTAGGGACACCTCGTGCCTTTGGACTAGTGACACATGTCACCTGGAAAAGGAACACTTAGGTGCCCAAAAATGCCATACATGCATGCCACATGTCTAGCTCTTATTGGTTGATGATTATATCATCCTCTTTTATTTATCAAGCCAACCATGACCTGCCACTTGTCCTCCCGGAGGAGAGACAAAATATCCTCTAGGGTCTTGTTTTGTGACCCTTTCCTTTAATATTTTTGAAAACCACACGGTTCAGTCTGTTTCCTCCTCGACACCACTCCTGAGAAGCTTGTGGTTTTGGTAGGGGTGTCATTATGGTAGATCTACGCCATTGATCTACACAGTCTATGGAGCAAGAAACCACTCCTCGGGGCCACTACTTCTCTCCAAATCCCCATATCCAAGTGTCATCGAAACACTCACACGTGGCCTATCTCCACCTACTCTATTGAATCCGGGATTTCTGAGGTTCCAGGGTTCAATAATTCCTCTCAAGCTAATGGGGTGCCTCCCAAATGCTCCCTCTTTTTCCCGATGATCCCACTTAGAGGCTTCCCTAGTCTTGGTCGTTATGCCTACTTTGGTTGTGCAAAACGTCCTCTAAAAAATTTGTTAACTCTTTTATTTGAATTTGGGGTCATAGAGCTTTGAATGTATCTACATTTCAATTCAGGAGGCTATTTTGGGACTTCCATATACTACTGGAAATCTCTTTTAGATCTCTATCCAACTGGGTGAGTTACACCTACATGTCAGATAACATGTTGCTCAAATAATGGATCCAAATTCTTGACTCTGATTTTGGCCCTTTTTCCTTCTTATGTGATTGGAACCTTCTCCATCTTTGACACTTGTACCTCCTACTGCCACGTGCTGACTCTTGTTGATATCAATGACAACATATTTTCAACATTCCAACATTCTAATTCTCACTCTATATATTTCTTATTTTCACCCACTTCAATTCATAGGCTTAAAGTGAGCATTAAATTTGGAATAGGAATCTTTAACATTTGTGCTACTCACCTCCCCAATAGAAAAATTCAATGTGCATCAACCAAGGAAGGTAATTTATTACTTCTTGATCATTTTGTTACTACAATGTATTGTATATCAAAATGGTAAGTCAAAAATATTCTTCCCCCACTCAAGATTAGTTCCCAAAACTTAGAGGAATCTAGTAAAGAAGAAAGTTAGGTTGAAAGTTAGGGATTTGATTTAATTCAAATTGTCACCTTAATTAATTATTGCTACATCAAGTTATAAAGAAGAATTTATTGAACCTTATTCTATGCACAATTATAATTATTCAATCCTATATCTTAATAATAGCCTTAAGAAGAACCATTTTAAATATTCTTATTATTACATAGTTTCTCTAAGAGGGTCAACTTTTTTATATTTCTCAGCTATGATCAGTGAGGTAAGCTCAAGGTGGTTTTATACTTTGGGACAGCTTCTTATAGTTAAATGTATTTTTTATGGTTAACAAATTGCAATGATAAAACACATTCTTTCACTTTGGACCCTCAGATCAAATTGAAAGTCAATAATATGGTAGTTCTATCTTGTGAATTTCTCCTAAATAGTAATTTCAATATACTATCTTACAATAGAAAAACCATGAATATATATATATATATATATATATATATATATGAAAAGACTTCATTTTATTCATTATATCCAAAATTTGGGTTAATGGATAGTACAACGATGTTGCTTTCAGTAATTTTTGATGGAGAGGATCGAACATGAGACTAGTATCTAACAAATTTTATAAAGGACCATGAGTTCACTAAGATTATAACTACTTAAATTTCACTATTAATATTTCAAGATAGCCTTATTTTCCTAGAAAATATCATCAACAAATTTTCTAAAATTCATTTTTTAACCACAAAGGATTTAGCCAATTTTAATCAAATTTAATTTTACAATAAATCCAACCATACATCTACATATTCTAGGGAGAAACAAAAATAAATATGTCCATATGTAAACACCAAAGAGAGGCAAACACCATGTAATCATTGCAGGTAAAATTATATCTATTTGCTAAACTTGCTAAGATATTTTACCATAAAATAGACAATTCAAGAAAAAATGCCTCTAATTTTATTTACAAAACTAGCTCTGGAAATTCATCTTATGTTCTATATGGAATGTAATTTGTTATGTTACAATAGGGTTCATTTGGATCCTAATCAGAGGAGAAGATTGAGAATTTTTAGTTCATCAATTAGCCTCTATTATCAATAAATAAAAAATAAATAAATAAACCTAAGCTAAAATCCAAGGATAATGAGTAATGAGATGGGCCCAATGTCCTAATGTGTTGAACCTTTCCCTAATACCATATGTAACACTTATCCTTTTGTTAATATCTTAAATTAAAATACTATGTAATCATGGTTTGAATGATAATAGCTTTGGAAGAAATAAATTCCTCATATTCACACTAGGATAGAAAACTAAAAAACCACATATTATGAGAATAATATGTTTAATTTGCTAAGATAACTTTTGAAAAGAATATACATAGTGAATCAATCCAAGAGATCATTTTAATAATGAAATTGTTCTCAGATGCTTCATATACTAAACTAATGGACACCATTAAAGAACTAATAAATTTTCAATTAATAATTGATCAATAATTTACATATTTCAATTAAAAAGCATCTTCTTAAATAACAACAAAATTTATTCCATAATATTACAAGGATTACTGTAGAATTTATTATTGTCTTGTCATACCTTGAATTTTGAATTTTAATTACTTTTTGAAAAAACTTACCAATCATTGGAAACTCCTCCAATTTACCACGCTACTAATTTCCTGTGGCTATTCTCCTTTCCGATAGACCCTTGAGCTTTAATGAGGTTGTATGAAGCATAAAATTTTATCATTGAGAAGAGAGAGCAACCATCAAGATTACAAGGAAGCCTCACCTCAAACACACTCTTTAGTATACAAAACACAACAACAATTTATAAATAAAAAAATTGCATTATGACAACCATCCTATATTGGAGAGAAATAAGTATGGCATCTATTGATCTAGTTGGATATTGGTGGCCACCCACCTATTCCACCTAGACCTCCAATCAGTTTCATCATTTTCCTTGTTTATAGCAACATTTACTATTTTTAGCGGTTTTTCGGGTCCTAGACTTATGGAGCAGTTTTGACCCCCTAAACAATTTTTTTTGAGGTCTGCAACAAATGAGCCTATGGAAAATATTATATTACTTAGAGATAAATTTCCCATGATATATCGTATGTGCCAAACAGAGATAATATGACCAAGTTATGACCCTAAGAAGTTGGTTGCCCAACTAACCCCAACAGGGCCTGCAAACTCTTGTTGTTCCATCTCTTGGGGTTAGGGTTTTGGTTGTTTAGGGTTTTTCCATGTTTTTCAATAATAAAAAGGCCCTTGAGCCTCATTGTAACATATTTCAAATGCATGTAGCCACTGTTAGAGTCAGCCCTTGCTGCCCTCCGTCAGTGATCATTTCGTCTTTTGCATTCTATTTTATTATCATCGGCATTTTCTTTAAAAAAAAATACATTTCTAGTCCAAAACCCTGTTTTGGAACTAGAAATTTGTCATTATCATTTTGTAATAAATTGTAATTTTTCCGCCATGAAGACATTGTCAAAATCAGACCCCTGGTCTTTTCTCTAGCCAAGATAATCATATCCCTGCAAAAATACAATAAAATCATTAGTATCGACCACAAAAAGCCAAAGGAAGTTTGTATTTGAAAAAGCCAAAGTGAAAATTACAAAAACATTTGTAATATGGGTTTTGAAATTAGATTTAAAATAAAATCTGATTGTGAAGATATTTGTGAGATATATAAAGTCAAGCAAGTTTATTTGAACCAAATTCATACCTCCCAAATCGTATTTGCAAAGTTGAGGGCCGATTTCAGACTTTTGAAGGGCGTAGACAGAGTTTTAGGGCTGCGCGACCCAACTTGAGGCAGAGCGACCCACCTGGGCTGCGCGACCCACGCAGACTCAGTTCAGCACTGTGGGTTTGCAGGTGCGCGACCCACCTGGGCTGCGCGACCCAAACAGAGCCTGCGCGACCCAAACAGAGACAGAGTTTTGAAATTGATTTTGAGCGCCCAGATTGGCTCGGAATCGACTCCAGTTGCCATCAAAACAGGTTTTCATCACTCACTTGGGGTTTTCAAACATGTTTGTATCATCAGGGTGGTTTCTAATATGCAAATGACGGATTTAAAACCCCACAGTTATAAATTATTGTTTTCAGGGTTTGAAATGAAAATCAATGGTGTAAAAAGTGTGTTTGCTATCCTAAACAGTGATATGGCCAGTCTTCTATATAACATCAAAACCAATTTGTTATCACACCCATAATACCACTGTCACCATTGTTATTGTTATCCCATGATTAAACCCTTTGAGTCACATTGCCCAAGGTTAGCATATGCTCATGTCTTTGTTTGCCCCATGTTAGCATTGTTTCAAATGACCTATTGAAATCTTTATGGTCATAACTCGTAGACAAACATGTCACTGTTAATACCATGCTCTCCTTTGACTAGATGTGTCCAAACTTTTGAAGGTTGCCTGCTCCTATTTGGTAAAAATTCCATTTGCATTCAAAACAGAGATGGTGCCTTTTCAGTCCATTTGAAACAGAGATTTTATCCATAATTTGATTCCTTGATGGTGTTTTGGCGGTGGGATATTAGTTGAGTGTTAAACATACATCCTAATTTTGCTTTCACTGCATTCATATCAGCATACATATTGCCAAAAGTTTAATCAGAGATATGTCAGAGACAGAGTCAGAATATGAGCCAGGGTCAGGCAGTGATTCGGTGGCTGAAGGTAATGTGCCACGGAGTTCTCGCAGAGAAAATAGAAGTGGTGATCATCGCAGAGAGGAGCCTACTTCTTTGGCTCGGTTGCAGGCATGTCCATTAGCTATGGATTGTTTTCGGTTCTTGTCATGTTTCAGGTTTTGTGACATGGTTGTACAAACCCGACCTCATCGTGAATTAGCACGTCTGTTTGTTCTTTATTTGCGGGGTAATCGGGTAAACCTTGCTGGGGTTGATTTCATTGTATCACCTTTGACTATTGCTCAAGCCACTGGCATACCGAACATAGGCGAGAAATGGAGCAAGGGTAAGCAGTTAGAGAAATTTCATTATGAGCCATACATTAAAACTGGATATGTGGCTTACTTGGGCAGAGTCTTTCCATTCCGATTCTTGAGAGATGAGTATGCACCACTCATGAGGCTCATCATTCAGTATTTTAGTTGTGAGGGCAGGTATGCTCGTCTTTTCTCATATCATGTTCGTTTGCTGATGCATTTCACAAGGGTGCGTATGATGAATATTCCTTATTTCATATACCGCAACATAGAGAAGATGGTTACATTTGTGCAGAAGAAGACGAGCCCAGTGCAGCACTACAGGAGTATATATCATTTCGCTTTGATCAAAATCTTGGTGTCACATCAGTTGGCAGAGCAGGGCATCACTTGGGAGGATTTCATTTCTAGAGACTTTTTCAGAGTGCCACAGCAGCCTCCTGAGGCAGTTCATGATGTAGGAGAACCCTCACACCAGCCAGACATGCTTGAGGTTGGGCATATCATTACTCTTTTGGTTCAGACATATCAGCGAGGCCACAGGGCCTTATTTGCAGCGACACGGCGGGTACTATCTCCACGTGAGGTGGAAGGGGTCCTGCCGACTTCATCGACACGGCGAGTATTATCCCCACGTGATGTGGAAAGGGTCTCGTTTTCTTCTTCAGTGCAGGTACAGGTACAAGACAGGGGCAAGAGGCCCATGCATGATGAGGGCCCATCAGGAGGCCGGGACACCGATATGACAGTCATTGATGTTGATACGGGCTCTCCTAGCTCAAAGCTGAGGGAAGTCATCCAGGAGCAAAGGGCCGAGAATGACCAGCTGAAAGACCAATTTCAGAAGGCTCAGTGGGTGATTAACTATTTGGAGCAGCGCAACAAACAGCTCGAGGATGAGCTCACATTTTATGAGGTGCGCCAAATCCGTGAGGACAGGCAGTGGAATCGAAAGAGGCCTGGTGACATGACACCAGCTGACCGAGATACTGTACTCACTCGGGTAAATATACATCTGGAGAAGCTGTTGGCAAAGGCCAATCGAGACAAAGACATGCTTTGCCACATGAAAGGCCATTACTGGGCTCGCATGCATGTTTGCAAAGCAAGGATGAAGATCATGAAGAGGAGGTTGCGCAAGGCACTTCGACGGCGGAAAAGGCCTAATCCACTTCGGATTTTGGCCGAGGCTTCATTGACTGGGCAAGACACATGATGGAGGACCTCCGCTCCGAATTTGGGCAATTTCGGAGAAAATTTTGTCATTTCCAAATTTTTGGTCTTAAAAACAGGTTTTGTAGCTAGGTGGGTCGCGCGCTCATGCGCTCGCATTTTTTTGGGGCACTTGCTGGAGGATATTTTTACATTTTTGGATTTTTCATGGTTAAATATGCATCCTCTGAAGTCAACTTATCATTTCAACAAAATCTGGATGGTCAAACAGCTCAAAAACACCATAAAAAACACCTTGCTGCCACCTTTTGCACCAGCAGGAAGTACCTCTGGGAGAATGAGGTTTTGGAGGGTCAAATCAACTCCAAATTCAGAAATTCCACTTGGGTTGGAAAGTAGACATCCAGGGCTTTCCAACGAGATATCATGAGCTCAATTTGGATGTCAGGAGATACCTCAAAATCAGCCTGGAACATGAGCGACCCACGCAGTTCAGGAGCGACCCACCTAGAGATTTTTTTTGAGTTTTCAGCTGCCAGCTCAGTATTTCGCCTATTTTGGACCAGTTTTGCCTATGGATAGAATTCTTGGGTTTTTATGATGTAAATTCATGTTTGATGTGTAACTTTGGCTTTTTTTTATCTCTTCTAGAAGATTCACTCTCAAATGAGTAAAAAATCATGTAATGGATCAGTTTCCACTCTTTTAGAGGCAAGTTGTTAGTTGCCTAGATTGTAGTTCCATGATTAGAATTGGTTGAAACTGATCCCTGAAGAGGGAATTCGACCCCTAGAGGTGGGGAAAGGGGTTAGAGTGATCTATATATTGTAATTTCTGAGGCATTCTACGGGTTGGACTCTTGGGATACTTTTGATACTATTGTACATACTTTTCATATTTTGGCTAAGGAAAGATCAGGGGTTTTGCGGCACTTGTTGGGATCCTTGTGGTGTTATGTTCTTGATGATGTTTCTTCTTTGTCTACTGTAAGTTTCTTCATGTTTAATGTATGCCATCCTTTCATTATGCTTCTGAACTAAGTTGAATGAGTGATTAAGGTTGAATCCATTGTTTACAGTGCTTAGCCTTTGAATTCAATTAGTTCTATATGTTTTCAGCTGTTTGGAGAGGATCCAAGTTCTTCTTTGCCCTCTTCAGCTCCTCGTCAGTCTAATCTATCCATAAAATCCAATTCGAAACATCAAGATCATCACCTACCTCGCCCCAGCTTGATCTCTGCAAAGGTCTGACCTTATCCCCGGACCCAAAATTTGTTTTCCCATTACTCCAGCGAAAACCCAAAAAACCAAAAACCAAACATAACTATCTCTTTACTAGCCTAAAATCAGTTCCTATCGTAAGTCATCTCGCATCCTATTGCTTATTTTCTCGAGATTGACGAAGAGAGCCCTCTCCTGTCCTCGTAGGGCTAGCTACGAGGCTGAGCGTGGTTTGATGTAGCCTCGAGTTTTACTTCATTTCAGCCTGAGGTAGATTTGAGTGCTAACATAGTGGCGACCATACTGGGGAACATCTCAATGGTTTGCTTGTTGATGTGTTTGTTCCACGAGTCTTAGACGGAGTCTGAAGTCACGCCAGGTAGCTTTCGAAACGCTTTTGTTATGCATAAGCGGAAGTAGATAAACGTTGCTTCAGTCGATCTCCGGTAAGCTTGTGTGTTCGGTACTTGATTTGTAAATCACCCCAGTATACTTATTCGTTCTAGACCTTTTGGATGATTGAGTCTAGAAGTCGAAAGGCTGAAAATAATTGATTGTGTTCCTTGTAATTTTTGTTTTCCGAGAAGATCAATACACTGGCTTCAAGAAGAAATACTAGGGTGAATCCTGACCCTGATCCACCAACAATCTTCGAAAATCCGAATCTAATTCCAAGGACCCTTAGAAAACAAGGCAGTCAAGAGAGTTCTGAAAGAGAAAGCCAATTGAGTTTTGAGAGTTCCAGAGTGCTTACCCGATCTGCATCCTGTCCTGTCAAAATCATATATGTTGATGAAATCCCTTTTGATGCACAGTTTGAAACATCCTTGTTTGTGAATTTTTCCGAAACTGAATTATCAAGATTAGTCCCAGATCCCTTGTTTACTGAAGATTTGCAATATAGATTTGTTTCACAGTACTTGGATAGACAGCTGCAAAGTTCTATTGAGGATACTAATACTTTTGAATTTACTGAATCTGCTTCACAAGTTCTTGACCCATTTGAAATTGCATCAAGTTCACGGATCCCTACTGAACCTCCTTTTGTCCCTACCATTCCGGTTCAGTCTGAGTTTTCTGATCAGCAATCAATAGTATTTTCTCCGTTCCCATTGAATACATCTCATAGACCTACTACTCCTACTCCTCCTGTATCTCCTCGACAACAGATTATTTTCAATCCACCAAGAGCTATGGCTGCTCGTTTTGCACCCCTTGTGTTACCCCAGCAGTTGAATGATATGCCCGCAGACTATCAGAGTAAGATCCCGACATTTGATGGCACTCCATAGAGTCTTCCGTCACAACAGCATGTAGACAATATGGCAGATTTCTTTGATCGTTTCGAGATTGATGAAGAAAATGTGACCATGAGGCTATTTGTGCAAACCTTTGGAGGAGAGGTACGGAAATGGTTCAGAGCCTTGCCACAAAGAAGCATAGATACATTGGCAGAACTTCAGAGGCAGTTTTTAGACCGATGGGAGATGAAAAAGGATCCGCTGCAGATTACTTCAGAATATACAAATCTCAAACGTAATCCTGGTGAGTCTATTCAGGATTATATCATTAGATTCAATACAGTGTATAATGCTATTCCAGATGATTTGAGACCGTCCAAAAAGTCTGCTCTCCTTAAATTCCCGGATGGCTTTGATCCGGAGATGGCTTATTCCCTTCGTGATAGAGATCCACCTACTTTAGAAGATATGCGGAAGGTCGCTGTTAGTGTTGAGGCAAATCTGAATGATAAAAGAGCACGGTTGAAAGCAGAGAAAAGAGTGACAATAAAGGAAGAGCCTTCTACATCTATATCAGAACAGCACTTAGCTCGTGAGTTGGAAAAGGCTTTAAGAAGAATAAATTTTGACAAGGCAGAAACACAGTTTCGAAATCCAAATTTCCGTGGCCAGCAGCAACCACAATTCAGAATTAAGCAGCGTGAACAAAGAGCTCAAGAGCCAGCAGCCCAACAGCAAGTTAAGACTCCTCTTTTGCAGAATTTTGTAAGTCATGATTCCGATGATGATGATGATGTGTTAGGTGAGCAAAATAATTTCTTCACTCCTGATGATTTGCCTATTTATATTACTGAGGAAGAGGAGTATGGTGAAAGTTCAGTTGTTCAGAAAGATGAGGATTTTATCTTAACAAATGATGCTGATTTAGAAGAAGAGTCGGATGAATACCAAAGAGGATATTTGAATGCACTGACTGCTCAGCAGAAACAATATTCATTGAGGAATCGAGATGTGCCTATAAATCCCATTCAGAAAAGAAAGGAAGCTTCAGCACCAAAGACAGATTCACCAATACCACAGAAAAGAGGGAAAGAGACAATTGACCCCGCAGCAAGTAAAGTATCTTCAGCTGAGAAGGTAAATCAGTCAAGTATAGTGAAAGACAAGGCTGAAAGGAAGGAAATTCCAGTTAAAGAGGTCGAAAAGGTTTCAGCATTTAGCTTGGAAAATGAAATTTCCAAACTGAAAATATCCATTCCTTTGACGGAGATTATGAAGAACAGCAGTTACCGTAGTCAAGTCACCAAAATTCTGAACTTTGATCCAATGATTGACACGGTAAATGTTGAGGATGATCAGCCGGAATTGATTTTTGGGCCTGCATTAAATGGTGAGTCTCCTGACGGTAATGTTCCTCCTTTTTACATCAGTTTGAGGTTGCATGAATATATATTGCATAATGCTATGCTCGATTCGGGTGCTTCGCACAATTTGATGCCAAAGGCAATCATGGAAAAGTTGGGATTAGACATTACAAGAGAGTATCATGATTTGTATTCATTCGATTCCAGCCGGGTAAAGTGTATAGGAATCATCAAAGATTTGGTGGTAAGTTTGGATCAAATTCCAGCGAAGAATGTTTTGATGGATGTGGTGGTTGCTGACATTCCTCCACGTTTCGGGATGCTCCTTGCAAGATCTTGGGGGGCAAAGTTGAAAGGTACACTTCAATTAGATTTCTCTTATGCTACAATTCCGGTCTTCGGTCAAATGAGAAAGTTGTATCGTGAGCAGAAGATGAAATACATGATAACTAGCAAAGAGAAGCCAGTCAATCATCCTGTGAACTATGTACATACTGATTTAGAGTCGTTTGTGTTGCTTGCTGATAGTTTTAATGATGTAGAAAGTCAATTAGTTCAGGCAGAAGACATACCAGAAATAAATGAGAATTTCAGAGAAGTTTTGCAAAATGAAAGAAGAGAAAAACAAGTTGTTTTGGAGCAATCAGCTGGAGACAATGGGCAGCAAACAGGAAAAACAGAGCCGACACAGTTTCAGCATTTAGAGGACGATGAAAATGGTCTTTGGACCATGGATTTTGATGGTGCAGTGGGCAGCGATGGTACTGGGATTGGTGTGTGGATTCGAAGTCCAGTTTTCGCTCCTGATAAAGTTCCGAGCAATGTGAGAGTGTGTTCTTACAAGCTTGCATTCGATTGTTCAAACAATGAAGCGGAATACGAGGCTCTTATTGCTGGTCTTAAGATTCTCAAGAAGCTGAATGCGAGAAGGATTGTGGTATATGGTGATTCAGAATTAGTGATAAAGCAAGTTAAAGGTGAGTTTCAGGCTAAGCATCCTCGCATGAGGGCTTACCGAAATGCAGTTTTGGATATTCTGAAGTTATTTTCTGATTATACTTTAACATGTGTGCCCCGCATACAAAATGGTGTTGCTGATGGACTTGCTAAGGCAGCAAGCAATCTTAATATTCCAATGAATTCCAGCAACAAGTTTGAGATACATGTGAAACACCGACCCACCGTTCCAGACAATCAGCGATGTTGGCAAGTTTTTGAGGATGATGAGGAGATTAGTGAATTTCTGCAGAATAAGGGCAAGTTTAAAGATACCTCCATAGATACAGAATTTGATGATGGTGTTGATGACATACAGATAAATCAAATGGATGTGTTGCAACTGAAGGATAACATCATTCCTAAGGGATTGATTCCTTTGGAAGAGTTGTTTGATCAAGATGATGTAGCTCGTAAGCCTACATTGAGGCCAACAGAGAAAGGTGTCGAAGAGGTAAATATTGGGACAGCTGAGAATCCCAAGATGGTGAAATTGTCAAAGTCATTGTCACCAAAGGTAAGAGCGGAATACGTGAAATTGTTATCTTCATTTTCTGATGCGTTTGCGTGGGATTATTCAGATCTTAAAACATATGATACCAATATCATCCAGCATACTATTCCCATCAAACCAAATCAGAAACCTTTTCGTCAAAAGTTGAGGAGGATCAACCCAAAGCTGCTACCATCAATCGAGAAAGAGGTAAATAGGTTGTATAAGTCAGGAATCATTGTGCCTATTCGTTTTTCAGATTGGATCTCAAACTTGGTGCCCGTGAGAAAGAAGACAGGTGAGATCCGTTTATGTATTGACTTCAGAAATCTGAATAAGGTATCATTAAAGGACAATTATCCACTGCCAAAGATGGATCACATATTGCAGCGAGTAGTTGGAGCATCAAGGATGTCGCTACTCGATGGATACTCAGGTTATAATCAGATTTTAGTGCAGGAAGATGATCGTGACAAGAATGCATTCACCACTCCTTGGGGAACATTTCATTACGCAAAGATGCCATTCGGTTTAAAGAATGCAGGCGCTACCTTTCAGCGTGCCATGGACATGGCTTTTGCCAATGAGAAAGATGTGTTTTTGGTTGTTTACCTTGATGATCTAACTGTATTTTCTAATTCTGATGAGGAACACTTATATCATCTGAAAATTGTTTTCCAGAAGTGCAGAAAATATGGCATTTCGCTAAATCCAAAGAAGAGCCTTTTCGCCATGGATGAAGGAAAGCTCCTTGGCCACATCATCTCGAAAGATGGTATTCGAGTTGATCCTGCACGTGTTGAAGCCATTCAGCAGATTGAACAGCCCCGGAACAAGAAAGAGATACAGTCATTTAATGGTAAAATGAATTTTCTGCGTCGTTTCATTCCCAATCTTGCAGAGCACCTTAGAGAAATCACGAACATGCTGAAAAAGGACAGTCAGGTAAGATGGACAGAAGAGGCCGTTAAGTCATTCAATTTGGTAAAGATAGCTCTTTCTTCAGCCCCTATTTTAATCAGCCCCGATTACACACAAGACTTCATTTTATTTTCTTTCGCCTCTGAGCATACATTGGCAGCTGTTTTGATGCAAAAAAGGGATGGAGTTGAGAAGCCCATCGCTTTTTTCAGTCGGATCATAAGAGAAGGGGCATTGAAGTATAATATCATTGAGAAACAAGCACTTGCGCTTGTAAAGGCTTTGAAGGATTTCCGTGTGTACATATTGCATTCCCATATTACAGCATATGTTCCTAACGCAGCAGTTAAAGATGTTTTGGTACAGGCAGATCCAGAAGGACGAAGAGGTAAGTGGATTGCTGCATTGTTAGAGTACGATGTGGAGATTAAACCGACCAAGCTGATCAAAGGACAAGGACTCGCCAAGCTCATGGCTGAAACAAATCTGCATGCTTTAGACATAAATTTGATTGCTGCCATGTCTGATGAAGGTGAGGAAAGTACGTCAGTTCAGGTATCCGATATTTTTGTTTCTTCTCCTTGGTATGCTGACATTTTATATGTGCTTCAGAATTTGTCTACACCGCCTGGTATGCCTCGAAATAAAAGTAGAACATTGAAGTTGAGAGCTGCTAAATTCTTCATTTTAAATTCTGCATTGTATTGGAAGGACCCTGGAGGTATGTTGTTGAATTGTTTGGTAGAGGAGGAAGCTCAAAGAGTTTTGGAGGATTTTCACAAAGGTGACTGTGGAGGTCATTTGTTTTGGAAGGCCACAGCGAATAAGATCCTAAGGGCAGGGTATTATTTGCCTTCTTTGTTTTCTGATGTGTTCAAGGTTGTGAAAAATTGTCATGAGTGTCAAATATTCGAAGGGAAGCAGAAACTACAGCCCTTGCCTCTAAAACCAATCGAAGTTAATGCACCATTCCAGCAGTGGGGATTGGATTTTATCGGAGAAATCCACCCAACATCTTCCGGACAGCATAGATGGATCTTGACAGCTACAGACTACTTCACGAAGTGGATTGAGGCGATTCCCACTCGACAGGCCACTGATGCGGTAATTATCTCTTTCCTTGAAAACAATATTTTGTCACGCTTTGGGTGTTCTAGTAAAATAATCACGGATAATGCAGCAGCTTTTAAGTCTAAGAGGATGGTTGATTTTTGTTTTAAGTACAATATTACATTGGGACATTCAACCGCATACCATCCGCAAGGGAATGGCTTGGCGGAATCTTCAAACAAATCCTTGGTGAATATCATTAAGAAATTGTTGGAAATCAACAAGAAGGCTTGGCACAAAAAGTTGGTAAATGCATTATGGGCTGATAGGGTAAGTCAGAAAAGGTCTATTGGTATGTCTCCTTTCGAGTTGGTGTATGGGACGGATACAGTTTTTCCTACTTCACTTGTTGTCCCGGTGGTCAGATTGCTTCAGGAGGCTGGAAGTGAAGAGGATCCTATGCAGCGGAGGATTAATGAGATGATTCATTTACAGCAGACACGTGAGGAGGTATTTCAAAATACTTTCAAGTTGCAGGAGCGCATTAAGAAGATATACGATAGAAAGGCAAAATCAGATAAGTTTCAGTTGGATGAAGTAGTTTTGAAATGGGATGCTCGGAATGAAGACAAGGGAAAGCACGGCAAATTTGAGAATTTATGGAAGGGACCGTTTAAGATTGCAGCGTATCGGGGGCAGAATGCATTTCTTCTCAAAGAAATGAATGGAGATGATTGTCCTGGTGGACCGATCAATGGTCGGTTGCTGAAGCGCTATTATTTCTGAGTACTTGCTGCTGATCTCATTGTCATTGTATATATCATTTTACTTTTGTTTCATTGCAAGTGTGCACTAATCTCTCATTTTCAGTCTGGGGCCCGGAGTGAAGGCTATAATTCTGGAAATAGAGGTTGGTTGGGTTGAGATTGTAAAGTTAAGTTTATCAGTCTTCTTGTTTAAAGTCATGTCAAGTTTGAGTCTAGTCAGTTTTGGTCAAATTACAGTCCATTGTTAGTCAAATCTGCAGTCAATAAAATTGTCCAAAGTTTGTCTTGGCAGTTGAAATAATGATTCCATCGCCCAATGGATGAGAGGCACTGTCTGACTCACCCAGAGATCTGCCGTTCTTGGCATCTCCATGGAGCCACCATCCCCATTGGAGCCAATGTTAGAGTCAGCCCTTGCTGCCCTCCGTCAGTGATCATTTCGCCTTTTGCATATTCATTATTAGGTGTCTCACTTGTTTCACTTCTTTGCATATCACTAGGATCATGCCACGAACTGACGAAGGGTTGTGTCATCTGGTGTTTCCTCATACTATACCTGCAGCGCTATTTTAAAAAATTTTCCTCAAAAAATTATTCATAGTTATTGTCATGATATATGAGGTCATTAAAATTGTCAATAAGAGTCCTAGGTCTTGGTGTCTAGGGTTTTTGAGTCATTTATACACTAGTCATAAAGCCTGCAAGGTGAGGAAGGTCCAGTACTTGAATTTCTATTTTTATTATCATCAGCATTTTAAAAAAAATACATTTCTAGTCCAAAACCCTGTTTTGGAACTAGAAATTTGTCATTATCATTTTGTAATAAATTGTAATTGTTCCGCCATGAAGACATTGTAAAAGCAGACCCCTGGTCTTTTCTCTAGCCAAGATAGTCATATCCCTGCAAGAAGACAGCAAAATCATTAGTATCGATCTCAGAAAAAAGCCAAAGGAAGTTTGTATTTGAAAAAGCCAAAGTGAAAATTACAAAAACATTTGTAATATGGGTTTTGAAATTTGATTTGAAATAAAATCTGATTGTGAAGATATTTGTGACATTATAAAAGCCAAACAAGTTCATTTGAAATGATTTCATTCCTCCCAAATCGTATTTGCAAAGTTGAGGCCGATTTCAGACTTTTGAAGGGCGTAGACAGAGTTTTAGGGCTGCGCGACCCAACTTGAGGCAGAGCGACCCACCTGGGCTGCGCGACCCACGCAGACTCAGTTCAGCACTGTGGGTTTGCAGGTGCGCGACCCACCTGGGCTGCGCGACCCAAACAAAGCCTGCGCGACCCACGCAGACACAGAGTTTTGGAATTGAGTTTGAGCGCCCAGATTGGCTCGAAATCGACTCCAGTTGCCTTCAAAACAGGTTTTCATCAATCACTTGGGGTTTTCAAACATATTTGTGTCATCATGGGTGGTTTCTAATATGCAAATGAAGGATTTAAAACCCCACTGTTATAAGATTATTGTTTTCAGGGTTTGAAACGAAAATGAATGGTGTAAAGAGTGTGTTTGCTATCTTAAACAGTGATATGGCGGTATGCTTTTGATGACTATTTCAGTGGCTTTTTAATAGAATTTGTGAACCTTTTTGTATCATGAATTTGGAAAGTAATAAGGAACCATAACAAAACATGTGAGAATTGATATGCAAGACTTAGCCACTGATAATGGTTATTTTCTGTACAGGAAAAGGAGAAAACGAGGAATTTCCGTTCCAAAGGAAAGGACAAAGTCGAGATAACTGCTGTCCCTCTGAACGAGAACCGAATGCAAACAAGGCTAAATAGATTACAGCAAATCGGCTCGGAAAAGAAGGAGAAGACACCAGCTCGGCGCCAAAGAAAGGAAAGGATGAAGAATTAACAGTTTGGCGAATCCCTCAGGATCTTCGATCCTGAGGGATCGCTGCTTTATTTATCATGTTACTTGGACATCTCCGCCATCACCTTTATATAAAGGGACAACACTGTTAGCTTGATAGATAGGATACGCTTTTATGTAATTTTCTGTAAAACATCAACTTTGATTATTGAGTCTCGTTGAGAACTGGTTCAATGTATTTTTGACCGATGCATTAATAAAAGCTTGGTGATTATTTCATCTCTGCGTCTGGATTAACTTAAAGCGGTGTATCCTTGGAGGCTAAGGGCCCGGCCCCGAAGGACACTTGCTTCTGTACCATTACGACTTGACTTTTGTGTGGTTTGTTTATCATTGTTATTTGGTAATTTGATATGCTTTATAAGTTCATATTACATGCTTTGTTAAAGATTGAATCATTGAGGTTTTTTACAGATAGAATCGTGTGTTGACTCCGCATCAAGTTATTAATCCTTTCAAGAGTTAATTGCATGTTCTTACTGTTTTGTTACAGAGCTGTTATACTAAACGTTCGTGTTGTGCGCGTTTCTGATTTATCAGTACTGTTCCATAATTCATTAATAGTTATTGCTGTTCCATTAGTGTGATTTGTGTGAATTGCTTTTAGAGTGAAAGAATGTTATTTGATTGCAAAGAATGCATTTGAGTTAATAGATTAAGTTTGGTTACAACCTGCGGGACTTAGTTATTCAATTGCTGTTCCATTTTAGACTTGCTGTTCTATTTCAGAATTGTTGTTCAATCCTTTATTTGCTTTGCTATTCCAT